>VJMY01000817.1:0-30405 GCA_009869795.1 Neelides sp. FZ-2019
AATGTTTTAGTTTGAAATGTCGAATTTATCAAATAAATAATGTCTATTTACTTTATGTGTGATGTTAAGGATTAAGTATGTCTTTATTAACTGAATTGTTAATTAACTTACTATGAAAACTTGAATTTCAATAATTAAAATATTGATTACCGAATAAATAGTTTTGTCTGTCTTAGTAATTGGCTACTTTAATTAATAGACTAGATGGCTTTCTTTATTAAAAAGTAAAAAGTACTACATCAATTATTTTCCAATTATAATTAAGTATATAATTGAATAAGAGGTTAGCAAGACCCTTAGATATCTATACGATAAATAATATCTAAATAATAAATTATTAATAATATACATGGTTCGATCCATTAAGTATTTACAATGAGACATTGTGATTCATTTTTTGCCCCAAAACTCCCATTTAAAATACACGTAAATACACGTAATTTATAATATCTCAAAAATATCTGTAGTGAAAAATCTAAATAAAATATATGTGAAAGTAAGAAATAAAATAACGTTAATAATATTTCATTTAGATTTTTCACGACGGATATTTTTGAGATATAATAAATTTACGTGTATTTTAAATGGGAGTTTTGAGGCGAAAAATTAAGAATCTCAATGTCTCATTGTAAATACTTAATGGATTGAGCCGGTCAGGGTGTAGAATGTGGGAACAAACTTTAACATTTAAAGCTTGGTTCGAACCACAGGTGCCTGTGTTTCGAAGTAAAAACAGGGACGTCAAAAATCAAAATAGGGACGTCAAAAATAAAATCAGGGACGTCAGAAATTAAACAGGGACGTCAAAAAATAATCGTCAATCAAAAAGGAACGTCGGTTAAAAATTAGGGACAAATTCAAAAACAGGAACTTTAACGACTAAAACAGAGTCGTCAATGACAAAAACAGGGGCGTTAATAAAACGGGGTCGTCAATAAAACAGGGACGTCAATAAAACAGGCACATCAATGACGGTCAGGGTGTAGATTGTGGGAACAGCTGAAATTTTTTCGTTTTCACCAAACCAAAAATTGTTTTCGCTCAATTCGTGAAGAAAACACTTAGAGATGCTTTTGACATGTAAGGTTAGATTAGGTTAAGGAATGAAATTTTTCTTTAACTAACCTAACCTAACCTTACTTGTCAAAAACACCTCTAATTGTGTTTGAACGAAATGAACGAAAACTATTTTGGAATTGGTGTAAAATGAAAAAATTTCGGCTGAGCCCACAATCTACACCGTGACCTTCATTGACCTCCCTGTTTTAGTCATTGACGTCAATAGTCATTGAGGTCTGTTTTATTGACGTCCCTGCTTTTGTCGTTGACGTACCATTTTTTGTCATTGACGTCCCTTTTTTTGTAATTGACGTCCCTGTTTTAGTCGTTGAAGTCCCTGTTTTTGTCATTGACGTCCCTTATTTTTAACCGGCATTCCTTATTTGATTGGCATTCCTATTTTGACGTCACTGTTTTATTTTCGACGTTCCTTTTTTATTTCTGATAACTCTAATTTTATTTTTGGAGTCTCTGTTTTTATTTCTGACGTCCCAGTTTTTGCTTCGAAACACAGGTAGGGTACCTGTGGTTCGAATCAAGCATCAAAAGTTTAAGTTTGTTCCCACTTCCTACACCCTGACCCTAACAAAAAGTTATGCGGTAAAAAGTTAGTAAATGGTACTTTAATTACTAACTATGTAAGCTAGCTTTAGACTACCTTCATCCCGGAGGATTGCATTATTAGATACCTAATACATTACATTAAAATAATTAATGTTTAGATGAATCATTTGTATAAGTAATAATACAAATAAATTTTTGTTGCATATGCATTTTGTTGATCTTGCTTTTCAGTGATCGGAGTATTTAAGATTAGTACATAATACAGCCCCCTATATTAAAAAGTGAAGAAAAGCATTGGAAATCTCATATATTTACTTTTATAAAATAATATATATCCTCTCGGATTTAATTTTCATAATAACGTAATTTGAAATTAAAAACCCCAACTAAAATGCTATAATATTTACCTATATTAGATATTATTATATAATTTTCATGAATTGTAAATAAGTTTTAAGTTATTGATATTAGCATGTCTAAAGCTATACGATTTAAGATTTCATATCCGAAGATGACGAGAGTTCTGAAGAAATGGCAACCAAGCTGTCCAAATTATTCCATTTGTCCAATTGCCATTGTTTTACAGCTTTCACATAAGGTATATATGTCGGTATATAAGTATGAAGCTATTGGGGAATAAAGGGATAGCGAGGAAAGCACATTGGAATTGTTAGGTTCCCTGGCCATTTATCAAATGCTTGTGAAGTTTTGGTCAACCACAGGAATTGACCACGTTGACCACACAAGAATCAACTTACCCTTAACATTTCAAAACCACAAGAAGTCAATCACTACAAAGGAATACTAAAGCAATCCAATCCAAGCAGATTCAAGTCAACTTCACGTTTTATGCTTTAATCAAGTTTGTCTATTAATTTGATTAGACGTCAAGTTTTTTTAATTCTTTTATTTGACTGTTTTATCAAAAATATAAAACCTTTTCTTGAAGAACTCGGAGGTTTAATATATTAGTTTGTTTATTTTAAAATATATTTATTTGACAATTTGTTATTTATAAGCTCGTTTGAAGAGTTAAATTATTGAACAATTTGTAGTTGAAATAAAAATGCTATGCGTAATTCTAAAATTCTTCCGTCTCGTGGTATAATGGTAAAATTTGAAAAGCTCACTGGGGATTTAAGCGTGGAAATCTGGAAGAAAAAAGGTTTTATTAATACAGTGTAATTTAATTAATTCATACTTAATTATATTTTAATTGAAAGTTTATATGAGTTATTATGAGATGTTTCTTGCTGACCAATCGCATTTGCAGAGAACTTTGATGTCGAAAACGGTGTTGTTAACTTTCCTCGAGTATTGCTTGTCCACTGGCGTGATCTTCTTGTCCACTTTAATGTAGTCGTTATCCACGATTGAGAGCTTCGTGGTTTGGTCGCCGTTGGCATACCCGCCCGACCCGCCGTTACCATTGGAATACCCGCCGTTCTGTGGCTGTGCCTGGTACGAGGAATAGCTCACTTCCGGCTGTGTGTATCCAATGTTGTGCGTGCTCAATGCCCCGCGCCCAAAGTTAGCTGGAAAATAATGGAAATTCAATTAGTTAAGTAATTAAAAGTTAGTTAGCTAAGGTTAAATTGCTAACCTTATCATTAACATAAGATTTATTATAAAAAAAATTTTATTCAATTTTCACCATCCACGAGTGGAGCTTGGTAAGATTGACGCTTGGCCTTAGCCGGATCTTGAGCTCCCATTGAGCCTATACAATTAATTAAAATTAAAATCGAAACACAATTAAAAATTAAAATTAGTTAGATTAATTAAAACTCAATAAATGTCCAACTCCATTAATTTATAGAAATCCTGGAGGAAATACGAAGAAAAAGGAAAAACCAATTACTTACTAGCAATAGCGAGAAAAACAAATAGAATCACGGCGAAATTCATCTTGAGACACAAACGTGGATGGTCTTTTAAAGTGACCTGAGGAGAGTTGAGTGAAAAGTGAGTTTTTGAACTATTGGATTTTCCTTTTAAATCCAAAGCCCAAAGTTCCATTTCTTCACTTTCTTGCCCTTTAGGTATCAAATTGTGTCAAAATTTGGTTATTGGTGAAATTAAGAATATTTAATCTCCCATTATCCAATAAGGCCAGAAACAATGAATTCCAAATTATGAAACGAGAAGATGAAGAGGATCATTAAATATTTGAATTTGAGTTCTTATCTTGTCAACACTCCTTCCGCCCTGACGTGATGATCTCATCTAATATCCCTATTTCATCTCCAATCAACCATAAGAGAGTAATCTCCAATTATTTCATAGTTTTCCCTCCATTGAACAAAGGCAAGATAATGCTGTATATCTTGGTATAGTAAATTAATGATCACCTCGGGTTTGCTAAAGACCATTTTCCCTCTTGCGCGTGAAAAGAATCCCACTTGGTTCGTGGGCAATTAAAGGAAAATGAAATTCATTAAAAGACAAGTCAGAGGGGAAGTTCAATCCATGTGGATTTCTCTATTACTTTACAATACAAAATCATTGGTTTACAATTTCTCATTGGTTAACAATTTACTTATTGCAATTTCTCATTTGCAAGTTAAGACTTAATGTTAGCTTAGAAGAGCTGAAGGGGGCCATTGAGGAAGATTCTCGTGAAGATGAAGAAGAGCCGCAAGGAATTCTCATAATTGAGCTCGTGTGTTCAAGGAGTGCTCGGATGAGCGACAAGCGGAAATTTTCTTCTTTCGCCCTTAAACGTCCAAGGAATCCAAGGAAGAGAAATTTCATAAAGGACTCCATTTTCAATTTCATAATTAATAGAGAAATATGCGCATGTTTAGGATATGAAGTATGAGCATGTATGGAAGCAATGAAGAATTATGACACATTGAAGTTTAATAAATGGATTTGGATGGATCTGGAGAATAATAATGATATCGTTTATTTATTTGCTTAATTGTATTTACTTAATTATAATTATAATAATAATAATATTGAGTTATTTAAATTAATATATTCAAATTGTAAACATGAGTGAAATTAAATAAAAGTTGAAATGATAAAAAGTCAAATCAATTTGATCTTTTAAAAGTATAGAATAGAATACACTTTAATGTTTTTAAAGTTAAATGAGGATGTTCGTCCGGTCGGTTCGGTGGAGACCTTTGGGGATGATTGAGACAATTGAGGACAATTCTTGTAGGATGTTGGAGTGATGCGTGAATGGGGATTTGAGTCCTTTGGTCTCAGACGGAGAGATAGGCGTTGACCGGTGGACGCTTGAAGGAGTTGGGCGAAGTGGTAAAGGGACTGAGCCACCAAATGGAAAACCGACCGAACACGGCCTGCAAACTCTTCCATTTAGACTTCTTCGTCCAACGAGCTTCTTCTTTCTTCAATTGTTCAATACCCTGGAAGAACGAAAATTGGAAAAATGAGAAAAAATGAGAATACATAATGAGGGGAAATTAGGAAAAATAGGGAAAATAGAAAATTAAACAAATTAAAAAAATGAGTCAAATTGGAGTTCAGTAGTAAAATGGGAAAAATTTAAATAATTAGATAAAGTACATAGAAAAGGATAAAATAATTGAGAATAATTGGGAAATTTGAAAAATAGAATAAATACAAAAAATAGAATAATTTATAAGAAAAATGAGTTAGATGTGTGTGTTACGGTCTCGTCGTTCCAAATGGCGTTGAGTTGAGTTCCCAACATGACGGCCGTGAAGATGGTGAACAAAAGCGCCTCGAAGATGAGGAAGATGAGGAAAACCACGGTGGCCGGCGGAGTGAAGGCCGAACAACCCTTCCAGTCGTTCCCGATGCAACGGACGAAATGATCAACGCCCAAGTAAAGAGAATGAAGCGAGAGGAATGCAATGTAAAACTGGAAAAATAATTTTAAAAAAATCAACACAATTAGAATTAAATTGAGTTTACTTAAAGACCTTTTAATATAATAATTAAAAGGTCTATATTAAAGTTATATTGAAAAATGATTATTTTTAAACAAATTTTAACATTTATAAAATGAATCAAACTATTGGAAGTAAATTGTAGTTAATGTTAAATCAAACTTACATTAAATAATACAAAGAATTTTTGATTATTTTCTCCCACGCAATTATTCACCCAAGGACCTTTCAAGTCAAACAAAACTATTTAATTAATTAATCTTATTTATTTAGATAGTAAAATAAAAATCTTACTATTAGTTGTATAAAATATAAATATTTAAATTAGTAAATATTATATAGGTGAATAAATAGAATGTAAATTACAATGATGGTCCATCTTCCGTATGCACCTAAAAGAGACAATTTGGACAAATGAGCATTCATGTCAAACTCTTAATGTGGAATTCATTATTAAATTCTTAATTTATTCTTTAGATTTAATTGACCTTTGGCAAACGGAGCAATGATGGGCTCTTTCAGGCTTAATACTACAACACTTCTGACACTTGTAAATGACTTGACCTTGTTGGAATCCCATTTGTTGGATCATTTCCTTCGTGGCATTCCCGCGAGGAACGGCACCCTGGAATAAATTAAATTAATTTTAAATTTAAACCCATTTAATTCCATTAATTTAATTAGAAACCAAATACTTTTAGTATTAGGTGTATTCCGATGAAACGCACAGAGTCATTGGAAACTGGACAAAAAATGACATTTAATTTGTCAAAATATTAGGTGAAAATTGGAAATTATTGAGATTGCTATGTCAATTTCTATTTTAGGATGTTGTAATATTAGTTTAATTTTTAAAAATTTCGTTTTCAACGACTCATTGCATTTTCATCGGAATCCACCTAGTAATATGAAATACGTGAAGTCTTACTGGATCAGTGAACATAGCTCTTGCATGGGAGGCGAGAGCGAGGACGGCCATCGCCTGCCAAATCACACCGTTGACATTCCGAAAGATGCTGTGGGCACTCGGAAACAAAATGATCCGCATCACGACGAACTCCGCGTAAAGAACCAAAAACCAAGTGAAAATGGCGCAAATCACTCCGCAAATATCCTGAAATTTAATAAATATAATTTTAATTCTGTTCTAAACAAGAAATGAACAAGATTGTCAAGTAAATGGACAAGAATGAAATTCAAATTCAAATGAATGTATGTGTGGAGAATTGTAATTTCGATTTAATTGTAATTTTAATTTAATTTTTTCGCAATAGGAATTTTACAAAATAGTTAGAAATTGTTAAGTTTGTTTACCCTGACACACCACACCGACGTATTACAGCATTTATTATGAGAATCTCGACCTCGTCGAAAGGAGTGAGAAGGGAATTCGTAGTCGTATTCGCGGACCGGATGAGCTGACGTCGTCAATCTGTATTCCTCCTCGTTCTCGCTCTCGTCGTCTCCGCTCCCGCTCTCCACGTCACCACGACCATGGTAGTTGCTAAAATAAATAAATGATTGTTAATAAAGTTTAATTGTTAAATAACGCTCAATTAATTATCGTAAATAAAGTTTAACTGATTAAAGTTCAATAAATTCAATCCATTGACTTTTGCATTTAAAGGGCTTCAATTTAATCCCAATCTTTTTACTTACTTGTTCCTCTTGGTGGCCTGATATTCTTTATTGTAATACTCCTGTTCCATCATGTGCATCTTGAGTCAAAAGTCAATTGATCTCTCAATTCGGTTTATTTCCTTTCTCAAATCTTTTCACCCAAACCCCGATTCCTCTTCCGGCATCCTAAATTACAAGATTTTAAATCCCCAAAATGGAATTACGCACGAGTAAACTCATTTAAACTTGGTTGGAATGTATATACAATTATTTAACTGTCATTTACCTTTTAGTCTTTTCAAACTCCGCCTAAGGTCAGTCGTCAGATTATTAAATTAAAGAGTCTTTGGTTTCACTTTCATTTCACAGGAATTGGACATTGGGTTAAAAGCAGCACTTGCATGAGTGCAAAGATTTCATTTAAATCAAAACTCCCTCCTAGGAATAATTGAATAATTACTTTCTAATTGCTATTAGGCTCTTAAATCTTCAAATTACATTTAATGTTTAATGCTATCAGAAAGAAAATTAAATTTCCTACAAAATGTTCATCTCGCTTTCTTAAATAGCCTTTCAGTATTTGAATAAATTAAAACTCAATGAGTTGCTAACGGAACTCGCAAAATAAAATATCTACTCATTAAAAAATTGAAGTTAATTTTTAAAAAAGTGAGGCGAACATTTTGTAGAGAATTACATTCGCTACAAAACCTTTACCTCACTTTTTTAACTAGTCTTTTATAATTTGAACAAATAAATGAATAATAATTTGAGAATTTTCGAAGAGAAAGGAAGGCTCTGCCTCCTAGGCTTTATATATGCTCCTTCAACCCCTTCGTTTTACTTATGCTCCCTAACTATAAAATAAAATGAATTAATAATTAATAAGCTTCTGCTCATAAACGTTAACGCCGTTCTTTTTATTTATCTACTGAAACAATATATAAAATGTTTTTTATAATTACTAAAAATGTTAATACTGCATTGGATCAAGATATAGTATTTTAATTATGAATTATGATAAGGAATTATGGTGGGAAATCAAATCTCATTCCATTTCCACGTATGAAGGGAAGACGAGGAAAGTGACGACTGGAATCTTCATGATGAAAAGATCAAAGGGATTTTACGCTATATAAAAACATTTAATTTTAACCATTCATTTAAATGCCTCAGTGCCTTCAACACGAAGATAAAAGTCCTAACATGAGATTTTAATTTACTTCGTTCGTTCATCTCCTCAAATCCCACACTTTGAAATCAACATGATCTGGTCAATTTCCTTCTAATTCACTTTCCCACCCCGCCCGTGCAATCTTTCAAGTTTAATCTCCCAAGTTTAAATGCTAGTAACTTGATCTTTAACTTTAATCTTAACTCAACGGTAATCACATTTAATCTCCAACCTTTTATAAATATTAAATTATTAAATAAACTCTCGTCATCTTTCCTCACTAGGCCTTTCATCTCATCAAAGTTTTCCAAATGGAATAAAAAGCCAAGAATGCCTTTTATTCATATAAATCATAATTAATTAATACAACTTAGTTTTTCAAGAACCTTGCAAATCCCTTAGTGTTGCCATAATGTTTCATAGCCATTAGTTTGTAAAATGAAAAATGATTTTACTTGGTTTGGTTTAGTCTGGTTGTTTTCGCGAAGTACATTGGATCAGCTCAAAATGTTAGTAAAAAGTGTCGTACCTTGAAAAAGAATTTCCTTTGGCATAAAAATTCTTCCTTTAGCATTTAATTGTTCTTTTAATGTTGGTTTAATGGGGGAAGATCGTAAGAAGGGGATGACGCATTTGTTGGAGCCGTGTTGCAGATCTCTTGGTTGTTATTGTGGGTGTCCGATCGCTCTGCTCACTCTCGCTCTTTGGTTTCAACACAAAACGGGTTTTGGCCTTCAAGGCCACGAACTTCTTGCCCCACAAAACCCAAATTTTTACATTCGCCCACTTGGACGAACCAAAAGAGTCCAACACAATCATTTCTATACGAACCTTTCTTAAAGTCCTTTGGGCTTTTGAATCCCGATGTCTTCTCAATTACGTTTCTTGAGGGGAAACCAAGATTTCGCAAATCCGCACTCGCTCAATTTATTACTCACATTTGCTATTGAAGAATTAAAGGGAATTTCATAGCAGGGCTTGGCTGTTCATAAGGGACAATTTGATTAAATATTATCATTAAAAGAACTACAATCTTATACTTTTTAATTACAATAATCATCATTTAAGAGAAATGTGACGTCATAAGGTGTACACTTTTCATAAATAAGAAGAAATCCTTTGCGTTTTGGCTCTTTTAATCCTTCCGACCTATACATGACATAATATGAGAATAATGATTTCAATGATGGGAATATCCTCAATTAAACTCGCTGCGTGACATGAAGATAATTAAATGCTACGCTTCACTTACTCACTTAATTGCACTTTGAATTCATTCATTTATTCATTCATATGACTTCAAGTATTTGAGTTCTTCTTGTAAGTCAACTCAACAGTAGTGGAAGTCTTACAGTTTCCTAGATCATGAGCCTAAGCAAAGGCATAGACATACATACATACATAGAGCTTACATAGGCGTAAATGATTTATTTCACAATTGTAATTTTATGTTTATTTTAAGGTTAATTGTGAACTAATTACTAATTCCGTACTAATTGTAAATGTAGGTTTGATGCTTTTTAAATGAGCGGATCGAGATGGATTAGTTAATTTACTTGTGGAGTCCGGGTGTATTTGTGGGTATTTTGGTCCAGTTGTGAAAATAGGACGAAGGCCGCAGATGCCCAAGGAGTCCCTTGGCCTTCCGCAACACACGTAAGTTTAGTAGGGTAAATTTAGGACTACCCTTATTTGTTCACTTTCCTTGGTCCTACACAAGGACGTAAACGGCCCTTGAGACACTCAAGGATTCCCAATCTACTCCAAACAAGACATTGAGAAGAGCTGGAATTAACCTTACAAGCTTCTCACCTATTTCCTCCCAAATCCCATTTTTGAACGTTTTCAACAACTTTCGGCATTATTTGGACTCAAAACTCAAGCTCAAATGGATTAAATCTCAATCTTAAATTAAGATTAGTCTTCATTGATTGAATCTAATTAAATTGGATAATTGATATGAATCCAATTGATAATGAAATTAGGGATTGACGGTGGACATTGTGGTTATTCTGGTTGTTAGGGTTCAGGTTCAGAGTGGCGAAACGCCGTGCCGTTCGAAGACTCATAAAACTCCCAATTGGTCAAATGTTGAAGCAATGAAGCAAGAGAACTCCATTGGGACTCTGTGAATGGCAAGGGTAAAAGACTTAAAAGACTCACGTCCAACAACGCAGCTCGCTTTCTTCATCTCACATCATTCGAAAGGAACCTTTGGCATTCTTGTGCAAAAAGCATTCTAATAATTCTCACATTTTTTCTTACTAAACTACGAAGAATCCAAACGATAGATCTCGAATCCAAAGACCACAATACGCTAAATAATAATGATTTTTAATAATATTTGCGTAGGGCAAAAACGAATAAATGCAAATATTTAAATCTCTTTTGCAATTTGTACTAAATCTGCATAGTACAATAAGTACACCTTTCCTCCTTATAGCAAACATTCTTTTTTACGCATATATATGTATATATATATATTACGCATTATTATATAGCTATTTCTTATAATTTGCTCCAATCTAATTGCACGTTATGCTTTAATGCACCATTGCATTTTCTTCTTTTGAGCTAGTCAATTAACCACCTACATATGAAATAATCATTGTTTTAACACACAAAATTGTAAGATAAAACAATGTACTTTTACTACCAAGTACCTTTACTAACGTCATGAGCAAGTCATATAACAATTAATAATAATAATAATTCCATTCATTCAATTATTTGAATTTTCCAAGTAAAGTGGTGAAGTTAAAAGAATAAAAAAAGTGTGAATGAAAAAGTTAATGGCGAATTGAACCTTCAGTGCTCACCGAAGTCAAACTCAAATTAAATATCCTTTCATTCCTTTCCCTTTACGACTTGAATTCAAGATAATTCCAATGGAAGTCATTAAGCTATTAAATAATATTATCACACTCAATCAAACTAATCATTCTTTTCAATTAAATCATGACGGGATACAGGACTTCCTTTTAAACATCTCATTACTTATACTTACTATATTATAGCACTATAAGACTTACATTTCATTATGTTATTACATTACAAGTACATTACCTACTTAACTTACACATTATAACACATTTAACTACTGCGTATTTGTTAAATGAGATCTTCATAATTTTGTTGAAAGGAAGAGAATGATTGAAGCGCAGCGCATAAAAGTTGAAAAAAGTCTTTGTTTTGCTGTGAACGCGAAGCATTGAAAGAGCAATAAGAGATGAACAGCAATGGATGTACAGCAATAGCAAGAGATATAGTGTGCCGATTATCCAATGTGTATTACGAAAAGAAGAAGGAAGGGCTCGTCGTTCATATTTTCATATTCAAAAGATCTCTTGGTTGCAAGAAGGATGAGAAATGAGGAATTGGGAAGTTGTTGGCTGTGCAATGAGGAGTGCAAGTTCTTAGCATTCATTGCCATCCTTGCAGGAATTCTAAATTCACTTACCTGGCTTGAACCTATCAATTACACACATTCACCCTACATAGTTCATCTAAGATCTTATATGCCGAAAATGAAAGAATGATAAGTTCATAAGCATTTACGCCATTCATTCAAACCAGTACTACAATAAGGATAAGGATATAGAGCGAGTATATCCTTATTGCTAGTGTGCAATTGAACGATTTGAAGAAAGACGTGGATATGAAAATCATAGCTAATGAGTCTGACTTGTTCAATAAGCACAGAGATCCATATTGTGTCTGGTGTGAAGAGAGTGAAGAGATATTTGGTTGGGGAAATTGCAAGTTTGTTAATGAAATGTTTGGCATAATTCGCACTATCTTCCAATTCAAATTCCTCTTGAGAAGGAACTCAAACGCACGACGGCCAGACCGAGTTGAGCAAAAGCATGGAAATTGCAGAGAGAGAGAGAGAAATTCCTCTTCCCTGTCAAGTTGATCAATTGGGTGTTGTGGCTGTCGATTCAACTTACATTTACAGTCAATCATCTTCACTACTAAAGTTAAGCAAAGATACAAAATATGCAAAACATCCCATGTTTGCACTAGTTTTAAAATTGATAGTTTGCTAATTGGAATTGGAATTGAGTAGACTACTTCATTACAGTGACACCAAAGAGGATTTGTGAAATAATTGAATAAAATATTTAATAATCATATAAAAAATCCAAATTTTTTTATTTTCTTATGTAGGAGTTGACAATTGTGTGTTATTTAACTATTATGACATTCAAGTGAAGTTTGTAGAAAGTAAAAGTACGGTGAATCATTTTTGTGGTATTTGAGTAAAAGCATGAAATTGGTAGGAGAGTCACATTTATAATCAAGTTGTAATCTCTTTGACCATAAACCTCCTTTGATCATGCGAAAAAAAAGTAAATAATTATTTTTTCCTTTGTTCTCTGGCTAATTGGGTACCTCGTGTGACTCACACTTATGCTTGTGCAACTCCCGGTCACCTGTGTCAGAATAAACGAAGAGAAGGTGAAGTTTAAATTTCATCATCGAGAACAAACCACACGCCTGGTTATTAATTCACACACACCTAGGACACTACACACTTCTGTACAAATTGCATACCTATAATAATAAATGTACACTTTGATTACATGCGTTTACATGACGCTCGTCTCTTCATTCCCTATGCTTCACCACATGGTTGACCGCATAACTACATACATTTTGAATAAAAATACAAAATACAATATTATCTATATATATATAATAATCTAGGTTATTCTATCTATAATCTCTCTATATATATATTCTATAATAATCTAATATAATATACCTAGTAATGTAGCAAGTAGCATAATAGCGTTATAGCGTATTAAAAGCATAGAGTTGATCTTCCACTATTGCAATGCATTTGACAACGCGTGTTTTAATTACAAACTAGAACGTTCAACCAAATGAGTGGAAAATGAGTCAAATGTGAATTAAGGTGGAATCATTGCATTTGTGCATTTTGCTCCTTTCCAATCCCCTCGTGCATTCAAGCTCAATTTGTTTATGAAAAGGAGAGATATCCTCTGTGTAATAAACTCTTTGTATTCTATTGCATTGCATTGGAGCTTTGGGGCATATTGGAGCGTTGGAGCATTGGGTAGCTGCTATTGTATTTGCCTGGCCGTTTGGTGCTGAGTGCTGAGGGCCGAGGGTTGTGGGGTGAGGAGGTTAGATGTAAGTATAAGGTCTTGGTCTCCGTGGCAGTTTGGTCATTCTGCATTTGAGTGAAGTTGAAATGGGCAAAGGGTCACCAACTCCCGACCGGGATCTCCCGGACACCTACGAGTTCACGTTGTCAAAGGACCTCAAGGAAATCGCCAAGAAGGAGCTAAGGGAAACCTCGAAGACCCGCGAACAGGCCCTGGAGCAGATGAGACATTGGATCGACAAGACTGAGTTCATCAAGAACTGCCGCACAGGTCAGGACATTTACATTCATTTACATTCCCTGCTTGCGAAAAGTTCAGGAGTCTGTGGAAACAGACAGGGAGACTCGCGAATAAATTAATAAGAACAGGATGTTTTACATCATCAGGGGATTTCCGAGTTCACACAACGGGTTCAATCTCCGAGGCTTCAATTGACAAGTATTTGAGACAATTTTGCAAGATTTGCACTTGAGTTTAGTTGGGAAAACAAAGGAATTCCTAAATGAGATTTTTCGTAGTTTTTTGTAAAATGAAACTTGCGGGAATTGAGGATTTAGAAATGGTTTGGATTGTATGTATGTTAGAATTTTTGGATTTATAATGGAAATGACGGAGTTTACATTTTTTTGTTAATTGCGAAGAGTTTAAAGTTTTTGTTAATGTAAATGAAGGGATTTATAGTTTCTGGAAATGCCGGAGTTTGGAGTTTTTGCGAATCGTGTGGTTTTGGATCGAGAATTTTGTGTGATTTTTTGTTTGATGTAATTTTCCTTTGTTTCAGATGCCAATTTCCTCCTTCGGTTTCTGCGCGTGAAGAAGTTCAGCGTTCCGCTTGCCCAAGAAACGCTTCTTAAGTACATTGCAATGCGACAACAACACGCCCATTGGTTTCACAACACGTCGCTCAAGGATCCACTGGTTCTCGATCTCGTCAATCGCGGGTGAGAAAGAAAGAAATCTCATTCAGCCCCAACCCAACCCACAAAATCAAATCCTTTCTTTTCTTTGTCCTGTTTGGGGGAATTGCGAGACTCCTCTTTTCCTCAGTTTCTTTCTCAGTGGAAATTCCCTTGCACTTTTTATAGATATATTGGTTAGTTAGTTTAACTCACTTTAAGACTATAGTTAATTGTCAGTTTACTAATTGCAATTGTCATTATTTAATGACTTTGATATGACATTGACTAATTGGGTATGGAGATTTTAATCAAGAATTTTTTGTTTCCAGAGTTGCTTTTGCTGTTCCAGAACGCGACAAGAACGGACGTCGAGTCATGTTTACCATTGGAGGTAATTAATTTCATCATTTTTTTTACTTTCGTGATCCAAGGATTTGTGTTATAATTTAATTTAGAGTTTTTTGCACTTCAAAGTTATACAAAATTAAATAAGTTACTTATGTCAGTTAGGTTAGTTAGCAAATCCTGTTAAAAATAGTTTATCTAATAATTTACCTTTTGTTTTTAGGTAACATTGACCCGAACATCCACACGAGTGAATCTGTGATGAAAGCCATCATGTTGGCCTTTGAGTCTTTTCTCGAAGACGAGGAAAATCAAATCCGCGGGTTCACGCACATCCTTGACGAAGGAGGAATCACCTTCTCTCATCTCGTCCTTTGGAATCCAACGGAAATTGCAAAGATCTTCTCAACCACGGAGGTTCGCTCTTTTTCTAATCAAAATCTCTTTCCATTCCTCCACTTACCTTTGGATTCCACTTAACTTTTTAGTCAGTTAGCTATTGTAATTAATATTTACTCAATTACTTAATAATTTAGAAATCCATGCCGATGCGTCACAAAAGCCTTGACTTTATTTCTCTTCCGACTCTCCTCAACTACGTGTTTGAATTTGCCAAGACGTTGATGTCTGAGAAGCTCCGGACGCGAATTCGCGTCCACAAGGATCTCCCGGCACTCCAAGACGCCATTGACAAGAAAATTCTCCCCAAGGAATACGGCGGCACAATTCCGCTCGCAGAGATGATTGGTAAACCATTCAATATAATATTCAATTAAACAATTAATTAAACACATAATTAAGCGCTCAATTAACCCTCAAATAAACAATTTGCTAATTTGGAAAATATTGAGGAAGTTGCTAATTTTCTTTTTTGTCTATATTAATAGAAATGTACAAGGATGAAATTAGCGGGTCAGCCGGGCGCATTGAAGCCCTTGATGAAATGCGGCTTGACATGGAGATCATGAAGCAATCCAGTTCCTCAGCGTCCAAGAAAGTCGCGTCGGACATCCTCGGGATGACCGGGAGTTTCAAGAAGCTCGAGATCGATTGAGTCAGCAAAAGACACTCAGCAATTTTTAAATACCTTTGCAATTTTACTCAAATACTTTTAATTTAACTTTGTAGCTAAATCCATTTTTTATATTTCAACATGTGAACTCAATTTACATCCTTTTAAATGAATTTAATATTTTAATTTTAATCGATAAACATTACATGAGTTTTAACCTAAGAGCATTTTATACATTTTACCCAATAAAGAATTTATAGCGAAATAAAAAGACAGATGTGTAACGTCAATTCCTTGTTTTAATTACTCATTTAAATCTACAGACATAATTTACAAATTAAATGACTCGGATATTTACAAATCTGATCTGCACTTGAATCCCGGGCCGTAGGGTTCTTCTGTGAGCGAAGTCAAACCACCGGCGGGTTCACACGAGAAACGTCCATTCCTTCAAACACCCAAATCATTTTATTTCACCACTCCAATTTAAGTGACAAATTAACAAGCATTAATTACTATAATAGAAAACTAACATTTAATGAATGAAAGGATAATTAAATATTTAACACATGTAATTGTAATTACCTTGGCCCAGGTCGCGGTTCTTTTCCGGCTTTCAAATCTTTGAGGATTTCCGACGTGTCTTCGGCCGTTAGATCTTCCTACAATTTACATTATAACAAATTACATTGCCATTTAGCCCCAAGTCGCTAACTAACTATTAAACTAACTCGGCATTAAATTCCCATTTAAATATTCATTGAATTAATGGTTTATTAGTGAAGTATAACATATAGTCTTACGAAATAGTCATCATTGACTGCGAGCATTGGGGCGTTGACGCAGGCCCCGAGACACTCCACTTCGCTCAACGTGAACAGCCCGTCCTTCGTCGTCTCGCCCACTTTCATGTTCAGGTCTTTCTTGATGGTGTTCAAAACCGCGTCAGAGTTCCGGAGCCAACAAGGAGTCGTCGTGCAAACTTGCAAGTGATATTTACCCGTGGGATTCCTATAAATTAATAAAATACTTAATTAATTAGACATTAAATTAGCTTCAAATATAATAAAGTTTGTTTAAAATATAATTATAAAATTTAATATAGAATTGAATAAATTCATAATACTAGTTCTTGTTATAATTTGAAAATTAGTTAAATATGAATAAACTATATAGTTAAACATGGTGAGAATGAATGAGTGAATTTCTCTTGACCTCAAGAACATAGTGTAGAAAGTGGCGACTTCGTAAACCCTCATTTTGGGCATGTCGAGCATCTCGGCGACGGCGTGCATGGCGGAAATCGGAAGCCAACCGTGCTGTCGCTGGGCCAAGTCAAGAATTGGAATCACAGCGGCTCGCTTGTGCCCTTCGGGGTAATTCCCCATGATCGCTTCGCATCGCTTCATTAATAATAATCACAATTAGGCAAATTATTAATTTAGGAGGAATATTGCCACAATAGCGAGCGGGCGAGTTTAGCTTGTTTGTTAGTGTTATTTGGCCAATTCGATAATGCTAATCACGAATCTGAAGTCAGTTTGCGTCGCTCTCATAAATTGACAGTTAAGGGCATTTAAAGTTTAAATAGATTAAGTAAAAAAAATGCTTGGAAATTCAAACGAGCCTCGCTTTCTTTTAATTTTTAGTATTTCGAACTTTTCTCAAACCTAACTTAACCTAATATAAAATAATTTCTAATTGAGTAATAAAACTAAATAAAACCGAGTGAGAATCTCCGTTTAGCTGGCTGTGCCCGGTCGCTATTGTAGCAACATACCATTTAGGGTTTAGGTTTAGAAAGGTCAAGTTTAATTTATTGCAATTCAAGATTGAGAATTTAACTTCAATCACCTTCAAGTTCTCGGGAGTGAATTTAAACGGAGTGTCGGGATTGTTCTCCTTTGAGTCGCGGTGCTATTAAAGAATATTATAATTTACTTAATTGTAAATTAATAAATTGAAACTCATTTCATCGAATAGATTCATTTTGTTAAAAAGATTCAAATTGAAATTACGACAAAGAGCGAGTCCGAACAAAGAGACCCTGATGTCTGCAAACTCCGCTTCAAAACAAGCTTCTGTAATGATAATTGAATCATTATTATATAAATTTAAGTTAAGGATCAATTTGCAAAATAGATTTAACGAGAGGACCAAACATGTGAGTTCTGTTCTTACTTTATTAAATTGACTAATCGCTTTTTGTGAGGAGGAGGCGAGTCTGAGGAAATGAACTCCTTGTCGAAGCATGACGAGAACCTTATTTGTTAATCCTTATACTTAATTAGGATTCAATTAACTAATTGGTTTTAATTTTCGGTTTAATTTTAAAGATGAAAATTCTTCTATTTTTGAAGGATCTCCCAAGAACTCAATTCATTTAGCTCTCCCTTTCAATTTCTCAATTTTCCCCAGTACAAAAATCCATTTGCCACTTACTCATGATTTTATTTAATTTGAACGTCGTTCAATATGAATCATGACATACCGAGTTAATGAACAATTAGAAATTAAATTTTAATTAGTTAAGTATAATATATTAGAGTTTATTTATTAAGGAATAAATTAAATCCAATCGCTCTTCAATTTTTTTTATAAAGGAATGAAGGTCCATTGCTGATTCTTCTGGAATTTGTCGCATTTGGCTTCAGCTATCACAACACGTCTCCTGTAAAATAAGTCAATTTATAGTTTTCATTTGAAAAACTCTTTAGCTTTCTTAATTTTAATCCCGATTAACTCAGCATTAATCTTAATATATAGAGATTTAAAAAAGGTAAAAAGGTATAGAATAAAAAAAGACCCTCCAGAGGCGAGGCAATTCTTGGTTCTCTTGTTCTCAAGATGGAAAGCCCCAGGAGCGACTTGGTTAAAGGTCCAAGTCTCTGGATGTGCGTATTTCTGCTTTGGGTCTTTGAAGTACGAGATGACATTGTTGCTCCTGAACTTCCCTGGCACCAATTCATAACCCGATTTACCTTCAACACAAACACACTCATTTACCCCATTTAATACTCTCACTAAACTCACTATTTCTCAATTAACTCAATGACTCGATTAACTCAATGACTAAAAATGGTAAAAAGCCAACCCATGTTTTTGATTTCCCATTTCTGCTCCTTCACGTTTTGGTATAATTCGCCGACGACGGTCGCAAAAGACGCGTTAACGCCTTGTACTGTCAAATCCTGTTAAAAATCAAAGATCTAAATCATTTATTAATCATTAAAATTAATCATATCAACTTCATTAATCATAGAATTAATTATAATCAATTGGGTCAAATTCTTTAAATTAAATGAAGTTATGTTATTATTTAATTAAAATAGCTTACCAGTGAATGAGCCACATTTTGTATTCTGTACGATCCGCTTTTGAAGTCCACGGCAGAAGCCAAGTATAAGAAAGGAACGACGAGGAACAAAGGGAATTTCCACATCTTGAGACCAAAGAAATCCAAAGATTCCAAAAGAATTGAGCAAAACGATGAAGGAACTCACTTGGGAACCCGATGAACCCGACTGAGGACAAATGACAAGAGGACGAATGACATTTGGATCTGGTTTACAAACGAGTCTGGTTGAGCCAATTCACATTCATCCAATGACATCCTTACGAACATCCACAATCACATGACAAACAACAACGTCAAACGAGGAGCAAACTAGGTGAACTTGACCAAAATCAACCATAATACTTCGTTTAAATTAATCACATTTTTTGCAATTATTATTTATTCAATTTTAACTGTCAATTCATAAACCATGATTAAATATTTTAACTATTCTAATTAAAAAATAATTAGGAATGAGTGATTGCGGAGCGAAAGAATATTTTACATATTTATATAATGAAAATGGAGGTAACTTAATTACAAATAAAATAAGGAATTTAAACTACACACAATGTTCATTCCCTTTAATCCAATGAGGGAAAAAGGGGAAATGAGGACTTGAATAAATTGGGTTTGTTTATAATGGATGATTTAATTAATTAAATTTAATTAAATGTAATTTAAAAATTTCAATTTGGGCTTTATGGGCTGGTCTCAAGCGAGGAAAATGACGAATATGACGAAGAAGAACATGAGGAGCGCAAAGACTTTGATCATGAGCCATCGGTTGGAGGTGACGGTGCGGAAGTACTTGAGGAGCTCCGTGTGCGCCGCCTCGACGTTCATCTCCGCCTCCTCCACATTCCCGTCGATCCGGTGGACAACTTCCTCCTGCTCCTTCACCATCAGGGCCAACTGCTGGAAAATGCCGCCAAGCTCCACGATCGTCGACTCGATCGACTGCATCGCGTCCGCTCGACTCGACAAATAACTCTCCTACAATCAAGTACAAAACAAATAATTAACCATTGTTAGCTAGTATATTTAGTCTGTTAGTGTTAGGTAATTAACGTAAGTTGACTAGTTTAGTTAATTAAGTTAGCTTGTTAAGTATTAACTAGTTAATGATCACTTTTGAGGAGGATTCTTATAAGTTAGTTAGGATTATTAGGAAGGTCTTTAGGATTGTTTTAAAATTGTTATTAAATTAAAAACTATTAATTTGGGAATTTTTATTTAGTAATTTTTATTGACAATTAGCTATTTGAATTCTTACAGTCTCATCCTGAAGGAGTAATTGGGATTGTGAGGAATCCATGTTGATTGCAACGTCCCCGCCACCGTACGACTCGTCGGCCAACAAAACAGACCCTAAATTCAAGAAAAATTGAAATCATTGTAATTATGTTTAACCTGGTTTAATAATAATTATATTTAATAATGGTTTAGTAATTTTCAATTGGAATTAAATCTAACTAACATTTAGCTTAAAAGTTTTAGCACGGCAATGAAATATATGGGAGATTTTATTAAAGAAAACCCAGCTTGAAATTCAAAATAAACTTTCATTGTTTCTATCGAATTCATAATTATCGTTAATTAAAAAATGAAATTATTTTATAAAATCTTGGGTATTGCAAAAAATTAAAGGGGATTTTAAAATGGTCGTTAACTCTGAAAATGGTTGTGATAAGTGAACTTAAGAACTTTCGACAAGTGAACAACTTTAAATACCCAAGGTTTTATAAAAATAATTTCATTCTTTAATTAACGATAATTATGAATCCGATAGAAACAATGAAAGTTTATTTTGAATTTCAAGCTGGGTTTTCTTTAATAAAAACACTCATATTTTATATTTACCCTGGTGATAGCCAGTGAGTGCCGAGGGCGGGAGCGAGGAGGCGATGGGGCCTTGGGTGAATTGATCCTGGCGACTCCGCTGCTCCTTCAAGTTCTCCGTCCGCACTTGCAACACCTGCTTGAACTCGTTGGACATCGAGGCGAGCTTGGACTGGAGACCCACGACGACTCCGGAGGAATGAGAAGCCATGTGCTTCCCATTACGACCCCCGCCACGTGCACTCCCTTGCAGCTGAAATAAACATTTAATTTGAGCTAAATACAGTTTAATTAACTCGTACAGTAATTAATTAAGTAAATAAATGAAGCGTACCCTGGCTATATCCTTGTTCAATCCGTTGATGTCTTCTTTGATTATGAATGTCAACTCTTGGATTTCAACTGACTTGTCATCAAAAAGAGATTTTCGTTTCGCCACTTATAAAATATACAGTTGATTAATAATTTAATAATTAATAGTTAATAATTAACAGTTTAACTGTTAATTGGTTTAATAATCAACCAATTAAAATTAAATAAATGGAAATGAATTTTTGACTTACAAAGGGCCAACTTTTCCAATTTGTTATAAGTTTTGCTAATATTCTTCCCGATTGACCTGAGAAATCAAATAGAAAAATGTGAATTGAGCCATTTAAACTCATTTTGTTTCCTTCATTGTAATTGCTAACCTAACTTGATTGTTAATTGATTTTTAATGTTAATTGTGAATTAAACTTGCCTCGCTATGTGCATGAAGTCCGCGTATTGTTCCAAATTCCTATTTTGAAAATTGTTGGAGAGAGGGGCTGTGGGGTGTCGGGTTTGGGGTCGGCCTTGGAGCGACCGAAGGGCGGATTGGAATTCTCCCGTTCTATCCCGCCCCATCCCGCCGTTCTCCTTCTCCTCCTCCACGCACCAACTCCCAGGAGTGCTCGGGGAATCTTCGGACTTGGAACTCCCGCGACGGCGTCTCGTCACGACACTCATCTCATCATCCAAACGAATTCACAATACCACCTGGAATCAAATCATTTATAAACAATTGGAATTAAAGCAATTATCAATAATTGTAATTAAACCTCCAGGAATTTAACTAAATCATTTAATTAATTCAAAACTAAAATTAAATTAAACTTCTTAATTAAAACTCAATACACTTTTATAACTCGTAACTTTTGACACGAAACTTTAACTCAGAATTAGCTTAGTAAGCATCAGCATATTTATTTACTGATTAAATGATTGGGTTTAAAATATTTAAAAATGTGAATACCTTGATTAAACACGAGAGTCTGTTGAGTTTCAACGAGGAGAAGGTCGAATGACCCAAATTGCCACCAGCTTTCACAAATCTCAATGGCCCCTTAACTCCCCTTTAAAACTAACGGGGGATTTCTAGCCGAGGAATTGAAATGAATTCAAAAAGGGTTTGAGTGAGTGAGCGAGTGCGGGATGACGGTGGAGACGTGGCGGTTGATGACGGGGGTTCAACACAATTAAAACTTAATCAACTTCCTCCTTTCCTCTGCTCTGATGACGTACAATTTTGCATTTCACTCTCATTCACCACCGTTTAGATCCAACTTCGGTTTCAATGTTTCAATACACCCCGATGTTCGCACAAATGAAATGCAATGATGCTGATGGAAGGAAGAGAAAGAAAGTGAAAGGAATTAAGTTGGGATTAGTTAATTAATTAAGAATTAGTAAGAATTAAGGCAAATTCTTCATTTTAATTAGTACATTATTAATAAGTTACAAGTTTAAATAGATTACAAGAAACAATTATGCTTTTAAACCTCACAAAGAAGATAATCACGATTAATTTAACACGAATGAGAAACAAACGTTGTAGGAAATGTATACAGGTTAGGTTAGAAAGTAGATTTTAAATATCATAATTAGAAGCGAAAGAAGGTCAGATTAGTTTAGGGTTAAAGTTAGTTTAAGTAAGTGGAGACAGTTAAAGATAGTTTAAGTGAAGTTAGTTAAAGCTATTTAAAGTTAGCTAGCGGTAGTAGTGTAAAGTGCCTGAGGTCGCGGGAAGTCAATTGATGATTTGTATGTCGATGAGCCGACGCGGGACATCTCCCTCTGAATTCCCCGGCTTCTCCACTTGATCTTTGAGCTCGAGGTCTTCGACGATGGTGACGTCGCCGCGTGAATGTCCAATCGGGAGGGATCCGCGCGTCCGAGACGTCCCATTCGGAACGATCAAAGACCGGATTTTGAATTGTGCAGCCTGGATGCCCTCAAAAGTCCCGGAAATCCTCACGAAAGTTTCCTCTTCTGAGGGTTTGGGATCCCCTTCTTCCGTCAGCAATTTCACCGTGGCTTGGCAAGCTCGTTGCAAGTCCTTCACCTAAGGAAAACAAATAACTTCATTAACTAAACATGTTAACTAAAGCAACTCAAACTAAATTCACTTGATTAACTAAGACAAGTGTACAGACAACTACAGACAAGTGTAAAGAAAGTACAGACTTGATGAACTACAGAAAAAAGCACACAAGTGCATTTATTTAAATGTACTTGTGTAAGTAAGAGTAGATTGTGCAGAAATGTTAATTGTAATTAATTGAGAATGAGATTAATTTTGCTTACAGTTGATCCGCGTTTTCCAATGAGCCTTCCGACTTGTGACGTTGGGATAGGGATTTCCAGCGTGAGCCTGTAGGTGATTCCTTCACCACGGTCCTCAACGGTCACCCGTTGGAAAATGAGATTCTGGGCCTTGAAATGGGAGTCTAGCGAGCCGTATAGCGACACGCGACGATATTCCTCGAACTCCTCACCGCCCACGGCCTCGTTCTCGATCTTCAAAGAGCAGCCGGACATCTCGATGATCTTCTTCACGTTGTTACCTTTCGGCCCGATCACAGCTCCAACCTGAGAAAAATAAGAATAATTACAAATGAAAAGTAATAATTAAATTACATTATTTAGTTATTAAATGTAGTTAAATGCATTTAATTTAATGACATTATTAGGATTTGTTGGTAATTTTATTGAACTTACCTTGTTCTTTGGGATGTACATGAAGCATTTTTCCTTGACGAAAGGCGACGTGAATGAGTTGAGCTGTTGTGCGAATCCCCTCGGGGGCAAGTTGACAAAGTTCCTCGTGCAGCTGGGCATGGAGGTCCGTCTGGGGATGAAGGAGGGGACGGAGAAGACGCCGGACATCCGCCGCTCCACGCCCAACTCCCCTTCGGAATTGGTGCGGAGCTTCTCAGAGATCAGCCCCTCGGCGTTGCTCATCCCTTCCATGGACCCGCGGATGGTGATGATGCGCTCGGACGCGTTGCCCTCCGACGAGCTCACCTGGATCTTCGTCTGCGTGTCCTGCATGATCTTCTTGATCGTCGCCCCGCCCTTGCCGATCACCATCCCCACCATCGTGTCAGGGGCCAACATCCGCAAGATCACGTCTTGACGGCCAATGCCGTTGGCCTCTTGGGCGAGGATCTCGAGGATCTTGCGGCACGCCCCGCTGCAATTCTCACGGGCCCCGATCACGTTCACGACTTTCTCCTTGCTGTTCACCTCGCTAGAAGGAAAATAATTTTTAAATACAAATTAAGTCAATTTCAATTAAGCTTAATATCAATTGAGTTAAATATCAATTAAGTTTAGCAAGGTATAGTTTTAAATATTAATTAATTGGGCAATTAAGTTTTATAGTTAAGTTTAACTATTCGTAATGTTTAGTTAACTTACGAATTTGAGTTTGTGACGTATTCTCTTGTGATGTCTACACGTGCCCCGGTGGCACCCGTGATGTCTTTCACGGTCTGTCCACCGCGTCCAATCACTGCCCCGACGAACTCTGAAGGGATGAGAATCTTCAGCGGGGTATCTTGCTGGAACCTTGTGGCGTAGTAAGAGGGGAAAGCACGTGGCTGGCGCTCCTCCTCGTCCAGCGTCTCGAGCTGGAACTTGGCCCGATAGCCCGTGTACACGCGGCCGTGGCAGGTCTGGACGATCTCGTTCGCCCTGGCTGAGTCGTTCACCATTACGTGGAAAGAACCGGGGTTGGATTTCTCAACGGAGAGAATGCACGAGGCCCAAGAATTCAGCGTCGTTCGGATGTCATCGCAAGTCCAGTCGGCAGACACTAAAATCAAAACATCATTACTTAACCATATATTTAACAATTGAATTCAATAAATAAAATAATTGTAATTAAATAAAATAATTATAATTAAATAAAATAAGTTTGAATAGCTAGTTTACATCCAGATACAAAAATCCTAGAAGAGGCATTTCGCCTCATGGTGCCAGACTGGGTTGTTCCGTTCTTGGACTTCACTGCCGGTTGGATCGTGAGTTTGTGTCCCATGAAAGCAAAGTCCTGGAGTCTGTCAATGGCCAAGTCAGCCGATTGCTATTAAATCAAAAATTGAAAGCCAATTCCATACTCATTTACATCATTATTTTCATTATTAAAAAATAGTTAAATGACATGAGTTGGTTTAACAAGTGAATTAAACGATAAGAAAGTGTGTAAAGGTCACTTGTTCGAAAAAGTCCACGAAGGCAAATCCCTTCTTCATCCAGATCCTGTGGACGTCGGCCACGTTGATTCCCTTTTCCTGGAATAAGTCCTTCAGCTTCTTGTCCGTCACCTCGTTGGACAAATTCCCCATGTACAGTCGCGACAACTTTTCGTTCTCGGAACTCATCCTGCTCCTACAACCAAAAAGAGAAAATCATTTTCACCTTTCACCTCCATCCAAGAGAAAACCGATTAAAAACCTCTGAATTTAACCTCTCTAAAACCCGATGTAAAGTAGATGAAGGGATGGGGAAGGGTCATGGAAGGATCACTTACGAGTTGGTTGACGTCGTTGAAAGGATTTTGGGTCGAAGGCGAAATTTTTCTTTGTTACTTTGCAGGAGACGCGGAATGAGAATGACTAAGAACGAGAAATGAACTTTCAACCGAAGTTCAATGAACTTGCTCACGTAGGCTCACAAGCCTTCCTTCCCTTTCCCCCTTCGCTCTTGCCTGGCAATGCCAAACATGTGACTTGGCCAATGGTGAGCTATGGGGACTGAACGTTGTCAAAGGACGTGCTTGTTATTTTTCATTGTGGCCAAGGGGAAGTGGGGGAAAGGTCGCGTGATCCTTTGTGACTTGTGGCTGCTAAAGGTTCATGCTCCCTTGAACTCAACTTCATTTTCACTTTCACCATTTTCACCAAAAGGGAAAGCCCCACGATAAGTGCTTAAATGCCCAATGGATGATGACAATTAATTAATTAAAGTATAATGACTTTACTTTCTTCTTATGTTACAAAAACTGAACTGCTCATTAATTAGAGCAATTAAAATTCTAATAATAAAATTAAAACAATCGTATTTACAATTCTTAATATTTAATTACATCCTACTTGGTTGTAATAATTGACAATATTTATCAGCATAGATTGATTTATCAATATTCAATTTAGCTAAATAGACATTTATTTAAATAGACAATTTATAAACGAATAATTTTTGGAATAATAAATTATTGCAAATTATAATTAAGAAAATAATAATTATTATTAATTGCTCCAATATTAATTGCAGATCATTGGTCACTAAATTAGCATCAAGTATTTAGGTATTTTTAAAAATAAGTTACCTACTTACTATGTAATATTGTTCTAGAGAAGAGGGGCAGAATGCAACAAAGATGAATTGGGCGATGCTAGTTGGTCACTTGAGTCTTGGTCATTGCATTTGTACATTGTGTAATGTGATGTGGGTGAAGTCAGTGAAGAATTGGTGAATGCGAATTCGTCATTCCTCCTCTTCATAGAGCCAGTGGCCAAGGTTAGTCATCCTCTCATCAACAGAACCCCAGAGAGAAAACTCCAACCATCGAGACTCCACCGCCCAAGTTGGCAAGTTCAATTCCCAAGAACGCGGATTGACCCAGACGAGATGAGCGGAATGTTCGGGAAGTTGTTCGGGAAGAAGGAAGGTCAAAAGATCACGACGGGAGAGGCCATACAGAAGTTGCGCGAGACGGAGGAAATGCTCCTTAAGAAACAAGAATTCCTCGAGAAGAAGATCGAGCAGGAAATCGCGACGGCCAGAGCAAATGGAACCAAAAATAAACGAGGTCAAATACAATCTCTTTTTCTTAGTCCGATTTAATTATGACATTTAATCGGGGACTTAATTGAGCCGGATTCTTAAAAATGATAATTAACTAAGCTAAAAAATATAATAGTAAATGTCAATCGTTTATTTGTTGTTTTGATTGCCAGTTGCTTTACAAGCCTTGAAGCGCAAGAAGCGTTTCGAGAAATCTCTCCAGCAGATCGACGGGACTTTGTCGACGATCGAAATGCAGCGCGAGGCCCTTGAAGGGGCCAACACCAACACGGCTGTTTTAAATACCATGAGCGAAGCAGCCAAGGCCCTCAAAGCTGCCCATCAACACATGTAAGTTACTTTAACTCTTTAAAAAGCTCAAGTGAAAAGCCATTCATGTTTTTACTTTTATAGTTGTTAATACTATAAATTTATATTAATTAATAATAATTAGTTTAGATTAAATTACACTTAATGCTCATTATTGTTCGATTGCTCAATGTGTGTTTGTCTTTTAGGGACGTGGACAAAGTTCACGACATGATGGACGACATTGCAGAGCAGCAGGACGTTGCACGGGAAATCTCCGACGCGATTTCGAATCCCATTGCCTTCGGTCAAGACGTGGACGACGACGAGTTGGAGCGCGAACTCGAGGAATTGGAACAAGAAGAACTCGACAAGGAATTAATTGCAATTGGACCGATCGCGACCGACAACCTCCCCTCGCCCCCGTCTGCCGTCCCTGCAGCCCCAAGAAGTAAACCCGCAATTACAAATTAATATCTTTGAATTAATATAAATTGAATTAAATCAAATTAAAAATTGAGTTAAATTACAAATTAAATTAGAAATCAATTTGAAAAAAATTGATTGTGAGTTTGCTAAATGTTATTTTCCTATTATTTGCTAGAATCCAAGACGAGGGTTGCCGAAGAAGAAGAAGACGACGACATGAAGGAATTGGCTGCCTGGGCCTCGTAAAATCAAATTAAAACTCCATTCGATATTTTTTGTCAATTCGGGAGATTTCCTTTATACTTCTAATCTTCACATTTAATTACTAATTAACTTTATGAACTTAATAAATATTGTCAGTGAAATTAATATTAAATGCTTACGATTCATTATTTCCAATTCATCAGCATCCATTTGTTCATTCACACCATTTTGCTTTAATATTAGTATATTAGTTTACCTAAATATACCTACAATTTTAGCCTCAACAGTTAAGAAAATTCACGTTTACCCAACATCCCACTGAAAATATGATACTTTGTCAATATCAGGGCTAGTGAAGGTAATGCTCCTGCTCTTGGGCATGAAGCAAATGCCTTCGAGGCAATGCTCCTGCCACATTTCAATTTTTTCAAAAATTGATACAGAGTACAAATCTATCTTCTGAAGTACTATTTAAAGAATAGAAAAGTAATGATAGTTTATAGATTTAACATTCTAACATTCATTAATTTATTATATTATATACGAGGAAAATAGCTAATTTGAAAAATATTATATACTGTCGCACACGAACTTGTGCGGATGGAAAGTTAAGGGGAGTGGGAGTTGGGAGTAGAATTGTTGGACTAATTGAATTTTGGTGATATATTTTATATAAATTCAATATAATATTGAATGATTTTATTTTTGCTTTCATTACTATATTCATTACATTGGTTTAAGTATGTATTAAAACAATGATTATTTAATTATGAATATAAATACTGATTATTAATTATTTTAACTACAATTGGAAATTACTACAACCATAATTTTGTTTATTATTTAAATACATAATAAAATAAATAATATAAAATTAGAATTAAGATTGGTTTATTTTAATTTTATCAATAAATTTTTATTTTATTTTTTATTTTAAAATATGCATTAAAATGAATTCCGATTATGTTATTAAAATGTACAAGGAATTGTATTTTGTCCTTATTCTAGAAATAACAACCCGTTAGAATTTTAGTGCCATAACGGACATCGGGTATATTTTACCTCCTTTTGAGTACATGTACCCGATTTCGGGTATATATACCTGTTTTTTGCCCCAACATCGCCACCCTGACCATAGTACTTAAGTACCCTTTATCATTCCCTTGCTCTCTTTAACCTCTTGTAAATTTAGAAATACACTGAATGAGTGCCTTCTGTATGTACATAGAGGAAAACTATTTACCTTAAAAATTAAGACTTGTTATATTTACTAATACTTCCTATATATTTACCGTTAAACAAATGTATTATAAGAATATGAAAACAACGAATAAAAAGAAATAAAATGAGAGGCGTGGGTACGAGTTTCATCCACAACTTAACCAACCCAAGATTATATCTCCTATGAAAACTCCATCTTTGGGTGTGAAAACTCCAGATTTATTTTGAAAAAAATACGATGCGTTTTGAAAAATATTTAAAAAAAATAATGATTATTACATTGCAACAGTTTATTTTCATAAAATAATTACTTAATATTAGTTTATTTAATTTACTTTATATAATATTGAGTTTTCACATATTTACTGAATTAATTTGATTTTATTAAGGAGATTTTATACATTTGCTTATCTATTAAAATAATTTAATAATTATGGGTTTTTCATATAACTTAAGTTTTCACAAAATTAACGAACTGTTTATTCATTAGCTTTTGGTTTTTTAATTTCATTTCTTTCAACTAAACAATCTAGAATTTCTTTAAAAAGAAAATTTTTTTTTCAAGTACGACAAGCTTCCTCTTTTTAATTTCCGTTCTGTTGACCTTGGAGTGCTTTTGACGTCTGAAAATTTTTCGATAATTATTTCTTAAATTTCGTTATTCAATTCTTGATCCTCAGCAATGCCAGGATTTTCATTGTCAGAATTGTCAATTAAATCTTTATTTTTTGCCGCATTTCGTCTCTGACTTTGTCAAAAATTGCGTTGTGTTTATCTATAAAATCAAAATATATTTTTATTATGGCAACTTCTGTGAAAACTCCTAAGAAAAAATGATTAATTTGATATTAAATTATTACAAATACCTTTAATTAGCTGATGTATTCAATTAGATGATATATAATACTGTGAGGATGTTATGCAAATCTATGAATTTGATTTGTGGAAATATCTTTATATCAAACAACTTTTGCTTTGTGATGATGCACTCTTCATTTGTGAGAGAAAAATATATCTATAGCGTTTGGCTATATACGGGAAGTTTAATCTACACAACTACTTGCAATTAGGTATGTATGTATAATAGTAATAATAAGACGTATTGGGAATTGTGGGGTATCTCAAGGATAGGAAGAGTCGAAGAGTGCTGACGCTATTCATCTGCGACACACTCTCAAAAAAAGTTGTAAAGGTTTACTCTCTAATCAATTTTAATATTAATTCTTTCATTTAAACTAATAATTATTTTGCAAATAAAATATACTTGTTTTAATTTAC
>VJMY01000818.1:0-30378 GCA_009869795.1 Neelides sp. FZ-2019
TTTAGTTAATAAATACTTTTCCTGCTAAGAATCGCCTGCTCTTTCAAATGGTATGTAGCTCATCTTTCTATCTTAAGTGGAAATATACAAACACAAACCCCAAAATCATTGTGTCGGACCCTGTACGGTGAAAACGATATCATGTTTGTTTAATGAGTTATTGGGTAGTTTCTTATGAATGAAATAATGGATTTTGAGTAGAGAGCTAAGAAGAAGGGCGATTCTTGTGCGTCATTTCTCATTTATGAAAGTAGAATTGTGATATTTATAAGAATGTTTATCAGATCCAAGCAAGTTTTAAGCCGAAGTTTATCTTGTGATTAGTCATCTGGGAACTCACAGAGGATCAGAAAACATTTGGTAAATAACTTGATTCAAAAATAAAGTTCTGTATAACCAGATTTACTTAAAAGTCTTGTTAAAAGATTTGTTAAAATTTAGTTAATAAATAAAGTCTTTAACAAATGTTCTTGACTTAGGTATAGCCATGTAGCGGAATTAGAGATAGGGATTTTTCATTTTACCGAACCCCCTTCGCTGTGACGTTACGGGCCCATGGATTTGAATTTTCATCAAATGCCTATTACACACTTCTCCATATTTCTCATTAAACTCTTGAGCTTTTCTAGTTTTATTTAAAGTTTAATTAGAATGCCATCAAATTGTACTATTGCTGATTGTACAGAGGGTTGCGACTTGCTATGAGACCACCCATGGCAAGCACTTTATGGTCGTTGGGGCTGATTGAAGAAATAAAGTGATCTTATAGCAAGTCACACCCCTCTGTAATAATATATTTAAAAAGAATAGTGGCATATCTTTTCATAAGTTCCCAAATGAAAGAAGTGAAAAATTTAAGATGTGGGTTATTAAGTGCAAACGGGCGGACAAACTGTTTAAAAATAAATCAAGAATATGTTCTACACACTTTGTCGAAGAGGTCTTTGAACGAGATCTTCCAAATGAGCTACTTGGACTTCCTTTAAGAAGAATTTTGAAAAAGATGCAATTCCATCAGTTTTTAAATATAACGAACATTTGAAAAAGGATAAGAAAAGAGAACTTTCGATACTAAAAAGGAAAATAAATGGAAATAAAACAGAGATTGGTACATTTAATTAATTATTATAATTAAATAGTTTATATTATTTTACCTTCTTCATGATACTAAAATAAACTACTATAAATCTAATAGTTGTATTTAACAAATGAATAATAATTGTCTTATTTGCTATCTATTCATGTCAACCAAGATGCGCTAGAAAGTTTTTTCAGTCATTCGAGGATTGGAGGTCCATCAACAAATCCTAGCGCAGTGGAATTTAAATATTGTTTTAGGATGATACTTATCGGATCAAAAATTAGACCACCTCAAGGAATAAATTCATTGTTTGACGACGTTTTAATTTATGTGAGTTCCGATCTCTTATCAATGAAAAAAATTGAAATTCCTATCTACTCTTTAATTGAGAGCCAACCCCAACCTAGTCCTTTAAATTTCCAAAACTTGAGCGAGATAGAAAATGAATGATTTATTGTAGGATATTTAGCTATGAAATTAAATAGAAAAGGAAAAGCCAATTACTCAGAAGAATTCTCAAAAGGTTTCAATAGTTAAAATGACAAATGAATTGAAACTTTGTCAAGAGATGGGTTAATCATTCCAAAGGATTACATTAGTTGTGAAGCCATTAAATACGAAAGGGTATTTCAAAAAATCATGAATGAGAATTGGAATGATTCAAATATTTCGTCAAAGATTGTGTCTTCAATTTTAATCTTATATCTAAACTCGGATATTTATATTATAAAGAATTTGTAAAACTGAGACTTAATATTAGAATTAAGAGTTTAAACAAGTCAAGAAGTGCTTATGTGAACTCTAAAGAATCTAAACATTTTTTGGCTAGTAAATAAATATATATAATTTGTTATTTAGCTTCATTTGTTCATTATTTATCATTTCTAATGTTATTTAAAATTAAATATGGAACATTTATTTTATTGTTTTGTTTACATTTGAGTGAAATGAGAGTGTGTGAGGGAAGGAGATGATGTTTGGGCCCGTGACGTAGTTGCCTGGGGTTCTGCAAAACCTCTCTTATTTCCTAACCTGGTTATAAGGCCTTGTGGTATACCTAAATATGTCTTTCAATGCAATCAAAGGAAAAAAATCTAAATAATTACCAAGAAGATTAATAATTATTGTAAATATTGTGAACCAGTTGACTTTGAAGATGAACCATGAAAATTTAGAAATTGACATGATCTAATAAACCTTCTCAATGAATGACTATTTTAAATAAAAAATAAAGCTTAATGCGGAATAAAGAAAAATATCTTACTTCATGACTTGTCTTATTGCTCCCCTGAAAAATAAAAATGGAATTTCTATTATCTTTAATTGCTCTCATCATTATTTAAATTCAGCATTTCAAAATGAAAAATAAAATTCAAAAATCAAACAAATTGAACCAAAAAGGAAAACAAAATTGAAAAAGAAGAAATTTTAAAAATTGCATTATTATTTTATAGTATTTTTTGAAAAGTTTTGATCATTACCTGAATAGCCATCGTGATGAGGCTAATGTAGGAGTAGGGAGGCTTCGCATGAGTGTAGGCTCTTCTATAAGATTTTGCACTAGCGGCGACGGCCGCCGCATTCGCACTGCTCACGCTATTCGTAATCACGGATGGTTCTCGAAAACTGGAATTAGTTCGCTGTTGTTGTTGGAGGCTCGGGCTCGGCCCGCCGTTCAAGCTCAAATTGTCACAAGAGCCTGAGGAATTCATCGTGGCCAGCCCGCCGTTCCCGTACCCGCCAACGGACATGCATTGCCCATTCGACGGAATGCTCGGGGATCCAATGGAATAGGAATTCATTCCGCTCACGGGCGAGAGACACGTCGAAGATCCAAAGTTTCCACACCCGTATGTCGGCGACGGCCCCATGATGTACGACGGACTTGGCGACAAGGAATTCTGCTGAATCCCATTGCAGTCGTTGCTGTACAACTTGTGTTGGGGAATATTCATTTTGAATAAGTTGGCCGTGGTGGAATTCTCAAACACAAGGGCTTGAAATGTTCAAAAGAGCACGGCACTCTTTTTAAATCTGTTTATAAATGCACAAAAATCACTTTTTCACCTTTTCACACAAACGGAATGGAGACTTTTAAATGTTCAGTCAGTGAGTTTAAATACTCAACTAGTTAGCTTAAATGCTCAGTTAGTTAGTGGCTCATTCACTTTTGTGTTGGTCACGATCAGAGAGTTGGAAAGACTAATGAACTCTCAACGCTTCGGCTCGCGGATAAAAACACAAAATACTCTAGCAGATCAGTCAATGAAAAATGTAAATGACTGATAATGGCGAAACCGATAGCGAATTTGATAAGCAGCTCCCGTACATTCGAGTATGGTAAATTCTTTTAGTTCCTCTTTGATTGTAATAATAATGTTTCTAGTGAGCATATAACTTTTAATGTTAAATAATAGTAGGAAAATCACTTTTTTTATATAACACCAGCGAATTAAATAAATACAAAATTGACAGTTATATTTATGCAAATATCAATTTATGTTTGAACTTTGAATTTAAAAAGTGCGTTGTCAGAACGGTTGATAGAGTCTTCCGGATTAATCCGAGTTAAGAAATTCGTACGTGGACGTGTGAATCCCTAATGGGGCAACTTGATGGAATTGAAGGGCAACAACGAAGGAGCTTAGGTATACGGGACTTGAATGTTCCTATATGAAAGTTTGAGTTGTCGAAGAAGAGGGAAGCAAACAGAAGTGTATGAAAAGACGGATTGTTTGTGTTTGTATTGTTTGTGTATTTGAGAAGGGAGAAGGTGGACTATATTGTCCTACGTTCTTCCAAATTGCACGAACAGGAGCTGGCAATATTTTCACCAACAATGTTTAATAGAGGTGAGAGATGTGATGTTTTGCAATTGAGTTAGTACAAGAGTTTATAGATTCATCTCTGCATAATGCGAGCAAACAGTGAGACAAAAGGAGAACATTAATCGTTCAACGGTGTTCCGCATGTTCTTCATCCTTAATTCCTCATTTCTTCTCTTTGGGTATCTGGGTTTTATGATTCATAAATTTTGTGAAGAATGAAGGTGAATGAGAAGATTTGAATCAAAGAGGAAATGTGTGTTTTAAAATGTATGTAAGTATACCTTTTAAATATTTAACCTCTGCGTTGTTTGAGGAGCGCGTCTTGAACAAACCCGGAGAACCCCGGGATGTGATTTGTCTATAAGGGCGCGTCGAGGGGTTCTTGTTGGTAATGAAGACACTCGGAGTATATTGTCAATAATACCCGGGACGAAACAAATAGAAGAGTTGAAGTGGAAGAGGAATTAAACTCTCCTTGTTTTACTTTTCAATCAGCAACAAGTGTTGGGCGAGGAACGTCTCTCGACTTGTGGGGTATCTTCGTAATGCACTTATAATTTTTTCTCTCCGAGCCCAGCAGTTACGATGGCGGTGCGGGGGAAATTCCTCAGCGTCTTCGAGTCGGAACTCCGAATCCGAGTCACTTAGACACACAAGACTTTGAGGGAATAATTGTCAAAACAAACAGTGCACGTGGATCTGTACACAGCCCATATGTTTGAGCTAGCTAAACATCATAAGCAAACTGAGGAACCCCTCCGAAGCCAAAGAGCTTAGGACGTAATAGACTTCCCAGCCTCGCCGCCCACCACTCCCCGCATTAGCCAGACGCAGAGGGGAAGCCCGGCCTTGGCGACTCCTCCGGCCTATCAAACCAGAGGGACCTGGCCCAAAGAGGCGGGATCTCCCTCTTCGAAGGCCGCTGCCCGACAAGCGACTCACCTCCATCTTCCACCCGATCCCCGGCCCAAGAAATCAATCCCTTGCGTCACGCAGAGACCCATCCCTCCACAGACCCAAGCTCAACATTGACATTCTAATTATTGACATTAGCCCCTTCACAAATTAAGCTATTCGAGAGAGGCATCCAAGAAAAAATCCAATCACTTATTTGACTTTTTATATTGGATCCTTGATAGAAGGATCATATTGTCTGATCTCATATTGGGTAGAGAGGAGATTTGGGTTAAAGATCCACTAAAGATCATTATTTCATTATTATGACTCATTGTAAATGAAACAACTATACACAAATGAACGTAAACATTAATATCGTTGACTTAATATACTTACATACATATACATACTTATTAAGAGCTATTCGTTATTCTTATTAAACACGGTTTATTTATTACACAATTCTCTAAATCATCTCAGAAATTACCAAGCACATTAAAAAATGATCTTTTAGTGCGAAGTTCTCAATATTAATGAAAATGCAATGAAAGAGTTTGAGCAACATATTTCAATTAGATGTGCATAGAAGGGATGAAAGTATGAGTAGAGAGAGGAGGAGCGAAGCGAATGAACGAAGTGGAGTGATTTGTAGTATTTGAATCGGAGTCGACCCGAGGAAGCTGATGAATCTCGGGAAGAATTGAGGGGGAGAATCCAGAGGGAAATCTTCTCATTCCTTTCTCGTAGACTCGAAGATGCGGAGTCGTCCACTCACTCTTGCTCTTTGCTTCCCCGCTTCTCCCTCTCTTTGCTTTTGTCAAGGACCGAAAAATCGATTTCTTTCCCTCCAAATCAACAAAGTAAATATCACCAGACTTTCAATTATAAGGATGTGATGTAGCCAGTCGGGACTCACTAAACTACATTATCGTTCAAACAACCCTCGTCCCTTCAAATCTCTAACTATGACAAATTCTATTCACTTTCCCATCTACTAGATCCAATAAATAAAAAAATGCATTATTGAATTTATTCTAGTATGATCAAGGTGTGTGCTAATTGTGTAATTTCAGTATAAGGAGCTTATAAGAAAATAAGAATCTATATGACTTTAATAAAACTTTTTTTTAACTCATGGGTTTATCAACACAAGTAAACTCACTTTAGAAATTCTACAATCTTGTTTAATGGTTTAATAAAGTCAAGCCATCATGAAAACCATTTACCTTTTTTCACAACACAGAAGGAAATAATGCATTAAAGGTTGAATTGCCTTCAGCTCACGGCCCTCGCGAGACTCACAAAACCACGGGAAAGTAGTAAAAAGAAAAGAAATAAGGACCAAAATAAAATTTACTTCTCAAAGCCAAAGTTAATTTATTAAGATTTGAATTAAATACTTTTTAGCTAAATTTAATAAACAGTTCACATTGTCTCATGTTATTATTTTAAAAGGTTCCATCTGATAGTAATTGTATTTAAAAAGGTGTTGCTTGTAACATAATACTTATAATGTATACAATAGATAAATAATATTTGAGATATGACATTTTTTCTGATTCGACAAATATGAATCATTGTGAGGCTGAGTGAGCGAGAGGAAGATTTATTGGTCTTGTGAGAGAGATCTCGTCCGAAGATCACGGCTCTCTCCATATGCCTGCCCAGATATGTACAGAGATAGATATATTTGTCATTGAAGGATAAGGCTGAACAATTGGTATGAAGGATGTGTTGAACAAACTACTTCTTTCAGCTCCTCCGTCTCTCCCCACACATGGAGTTGAGTCAGTTTGATAACGATACGGTCCTTTGGAACGCTCCAATAAGAATCAGAGAGATCTACTCTTATTCTCAGAAAAGGGCCATTTTATCTCTCAAGCGTTTTATTTATTCGTCTCTTTACCAATTCCTCCTCATCACTGTACAATTTTTCTATATTTTTTCTACATTTTTGAGCCTTCTTCCACTACCAGCATGGTCTGATTCAAAGCAGAGAACAAATAAGATAACTTTTTATTATTCTTATATGGTTTGTTATGTATTTACGTGTATCTCTCTGTTTGTGTTCTCTTCTGTGTTCTGAATGCGAGTCTGTTCTGTTCTGTGTGTGGCTCTATGGCTGTTTGTGTGCTGAGAGAGATTTGAGAGTCTTTAGGGACTTTGAGTATTAGTCAAATCTTGGAAGACATTTTATCGTATCATTCTCTCAGATTTGCTTGAGAACAACAAGACCAGCCGATCCATCTTTTTCTTCTTTGAATCTCCCTGTGGTGGTTTGAGGGTTAAACCTTGATGATTGGAACAAACAAACGGAGCGTCAACAAACCTCATCGTTCCCCTCTTAATGGCCCAATATCTGTCAAGGGCTGACTTCAAAAACTCAAAATCGAACGAGATGAAAGGAGAATGCATGAGAGAGGATATGGGGAATATAATCCGACTCCTTTTATCACATGTTTGAACATTGTTCTCTCTCCTATTTCTCATGAACGATAAGGCGGAGTGTCAAATGTCAAATTCTAAACTCTATACCTTTGTATCCCACATTGCCCATTACTTTTCCTTATAAAGGCCATTAAAATATGCAATTTTTTCTTTTCATTGCCTTTAAATCAGCTTGTTCTTTCTTGAATTCTTGAAATTAAAATCTCTAATGAGACGATTGAATTGAAAGTGAACCATCTCAACTATTCAGAAGATCAAATTCAGAACATCCACGAAACTGTTTATTCATCGAGGAAATTATATTATTTGAAGTTTATTCAAAAATATTACCCGGCATTTCAAATTGATTCTTTATGTTAAATAGTTCTTACAAAAAATATGTATACATATTATTAAAAGTATATTACAAAAACAATATTTATCAATCTTGTTTATAATATTTTGTAATGATGATAGTGCTTTTAAAGAATTTTTAAATAAGAATTTACATTGACAGCAATTAATTTTTATTCATTTCCTTTGTTTGAAAGTTCTGAAAGTATTTTTATGATTGAAGCAAACTGATTTGGAATCTGTTTTAGTAAATATTATTTAACTTTAATTTAAATTATTATTTATTTTATCAATTGACAAATAAGAATATTTACAAGAATAAAAACAAGAATGAATATGAGTATACATACACGCTAAAGATTCTGAAAAGATTAAATTATTAGACTACTTTTCAAGTTTAATATTTAGCAAATTGTTACACCAATTAACAATTGAGATTACATGTTTTTATATTAAATAAAAGAGTGAATTAATATTTCATAGCTATATAATGCATATACAAATAATATTATAAGAATATCAGTCATCTCATTACAAAGCAAATAAAAATACTTATTTTTATTTTCTACACACATAAGCAAATGTGAAATATTTATCGTTAGCGCTAAAAACCAGACAATTACGTAAATGAACTATAATTACACTGCCAAGCCCAACAATTCACCGTAATTCCGTACATTTCTAGAGTATGAATAATTTATTAATGCAAGGTAAAAAATATATCATTTCTATTTAGACTTTAGACAGGTTGAAATTAAACATGTAAAACTTAATAATAACTTAATATTAGACTTTTGTTTGTTTACATTCAGTGATAAAAAATGGATTTAACATTTCATAGGAAATTCATCGGCGAACTTTTACCAAAACTAAAATCAACACGATTTTATCAATTATCAAACTCGTAATAATGCAATGGCATAATAATATCCTATCACATTTAATAAGACTAATATCGTCATGTCATGGTCTCATGGCTCGTTCATTCGAACAAAGTTTTGGAATCTCATACTAGGAAGCGAAAAAGCGATTAAAATGTCACTGATAACATGAGGCTTTTTTATCGTTCACTCACACCGCCTTGGCTTTTCATCATTATATCATACAACACATTTACAATAAATAAATAGACAGTTTTTTCTATAAATCTGTAATTGAAAAGAAGGAAAAAGTGAGCATAAATCGTTTTTGTTATCATCAATATTCAACTTGGACTCCTGACGATGCTATTGATCCCCATTATTTGTTATGCACAAAGAACCAAAGACTTCCCTATTAACGCGGAAGCACAATCGCCGTGTCGAGAAACGATACAAAATTTTCTTATTAACCGTCTCAACATGTTCGAGTTTTTTTCACCACACACACACACACACACACACACACACACACACACACACAAGAAGAGAGAGATTATTGCTCTAATGGAAACAATATCCTTAAAAATTGTTACATTAGTGGAATATAACAATAATATGAAGTACGCAGTAGACCCGAGAGGGTAATAAAAATGTTTTCATTTTTTCGGAAACCATCCCAAATGACACAACACAGAATATTATATCAGTCAGTCAGTAAATTAAGAGTATATTATTATATAATAAGTGAGTCATAGCAGGATCGTCGGCCGGCTGACTGACAATTCAACACTCACTTGCCTATTTGTTTAAGCACAGTTGGGAATCGTTTGGAGTATTGAGTAATAGAGAGAAATATGAAAATAGAGAGAGTAAATGGAGTAAAAGAGAGAAGTATTGGAAAAAGATAGATGTTTGGGTTATAGAGAGAGAAAAGGATAACTGGGGGATTTAGAGGAGGAGGAATGAGGAAAAAGGAGAATTATTGGGTATTTGAGTATTATGCCAATGAAGATACTTATGATGAGGATTTTTTGGGTGTAAAAATTTGGGGGGAAAAGAGAATTTTTGGCTGAAGCTGAGTGTGAATCACCGAGGACGAACTGACTGTCGATGACAATAACGAGAACGAAGGAGAGAAGACCGGAGAGGATGGAAAGTTGGGACGACTGTGCTGGATAAAGTAAAGACTCGGAGCGGTCTGGGGAGCTGATAAAATATTTGAAAGTGTTTGCTCTCAAAATACTCATTTAATCTTGGGGTTCTCTGCCGTGTGGAGCCTTCGTTTCCCTTATACGAGAAAATACAGGACGGATATAGAGGAAATACATTACGTGCCGTATTCGCTCAGAATGCCAAAAGTTCTCCCTTTCGGCCCCATCAACGGGAGAGTCGAGTCTTATGTAACTTTACATGCAAATCCGAGAAATGAATTCTGCTAGCCAATCTTCCTTATGTATATTGACTAATTTATACTAGCAGTATAGAGAGTGCATGACGGGCATCTTTGAGTCAACATTTGTCCTTCTAACTCACATGAACCGCAAACAACTAATCATTTTCTCATTAATTTAAAAACTTCAATTTACAAGTCGTGATTAATCTGTCTAAAAGTCTCATGTCTGAAATTCAATTACTTGCCTAATTATTCAACAATTGGGAACTTTTAATTTACTCTGAACAACTGTAGATGCGATATATATGAGGTTGAATAATCTAGTGAAATTCTATTGGAAAACTGAGAAAAATATTCCTGGAAAGAAGTAGAGAAGTAAATATAAGTTAATATAACTTATTTTTGGCTTATTATGCAAATAGATACGTTAGGTTTATTAACGTTGGATGATTTTATTGGTAAAATATTTGCGAAACATTCATCTTCATTCAAGACAATATGCTTGAAATTTATAGTAGACTAATGAAGTCAATTCATGTCATGTTACAATAACAATGTTTGCCAATCTAAAGAAATGAAAGTATGTGCTTGTGGTACATTATTAAAGTGTGTCAATACACAAATAGGATTAAACTATATATGGGTTACGTGTGTGTGTCTGTGGGGAAGAGAATGAGGATTTTCTAAACAATTCTCTTTAGTTTATTTTGGTGGACCTTTTAGTTCTTTTTACACCTTTCAGGATTTACTTAATAAATATTTTTATTTCTTTGATTTTTACTTATCAATCAGATGCAAACAAAACGCATTGATCAATATTTGCCCAAAATAATTATAAATATAAACCACGTATAGACCCATAACTCCTTCATACTTAATTAAATATTAGAGGGTTTTTAAATAAACAGAGTTGTTCCTTAAGTTCAATGTCTTTATTTATTTGTTTTCATTATAAAGTGACTGAAATGAATCTTTTCAGTTTCATCCGGCTTTTTGGCTTTAAAGTTTACGCTTACAGTGGATTATGTGGAATCATAAAGCTTAACACTGCCAACCTATAATAAAATAGTCAATAAGGTTAAAAGTTGATAAAGAATAATTGATCTTGTGTTTAGATTTAAGTAGGACGCATGTAATGTATATAGTTATAATGATCAAAATAATGATATATATATATATATATGAATTATGATATGGTTGCAAGTTTCAAGAGATTTCTGTATAAAGCATTTGTATTCGTGCAGGTGTGGATCCTCATGGGCTTGAAACTAAAAGCGTCCTAAAAGAAACAGGATCTTTTAATACTGAAAACCAAGCGTTATTTTATCAGTGTGAGAAGAGCACATCTTGAATGTCGTCCCGGGCTAAACAAACGAATCCTTATTAACGTTCGTTCCTGAGAAAATCCGACGAACAAGTGTCATATTTCCAAGGTCCGTCTTCTGTCAATAACCATTAAAAATGACAAAAGGATTTTTCAAAACTCCGCTTACGAAAATAATAAATTATTTAATTAAAATAACTAATCCTTATTTATAAAAGATAAAGTGTGAGAGACAACATTTAACACTACCAAGCAATCATTCAAACAACAATTTCATTAATACTATAAAACTAGATTAAATTAAGGGATATTTTATAATAAAAGTTATTATTTTATGTGGCAAAAATCTATAAGCATTTGGGCAAAAGAGAAGCATTCATATATAATTTATGCCAAGTTATTGTTAGAGATCTGCTCCTGCTTAAACTCATTTAGGAATAAATGGCTGCGGTTAGAGTTTCAAGGAAAATGTACAATCTAATTAAGTAAACAGGTTTAACCTCCTAATCTGGATTCAATTCAAATTCCAAAATGTAATAAAATATCGATGAATTGCCGGAGCATTAAAGTACTACACATTATTAAAGTTCGCAATAGAATTTTCTCATTGTCAAACTCAAATAAATTGAAAATTCAATTCGATGAACCACTTTCAAACAAATTCTATCACGCTCAATGCTTACATAAATATAATAGGATGGTTAATTCAGTTAACATAAAATATGAGCATAGAATATTAAGAAATAAATTGAAACTATAATTTATCTCGCTTGACCCCTTGTCATTTACCCAAAAGTAAACAATTTACTAAACTGCACATTGAATTAAGTTCATATTTACTTCTCTTACTACGTATTTGTGCTTAATCAATATATCTTTTATTTCCTTTGTAAAACATCCTTAAACAATTTTTTAATTCTGCAAATTTGATTAACATTGAGAATAAATATGAACCCAATTAAGCAAACTTAATATTCCAATAATTTCCATTATATCCCAACTTGCATTAACAACAAGTACGTAAATGCATTTGATATTCTTCAATTCATATGAAACAATATTTATTGAATTCGTTTGTATTTGAAAGTTCCTTGTCTGTACTTAAGTATTTACCTATTTGAGCTGTACAACTTGAGTTTACAAGGGAGAAAACCTCCTAAAAAGTAAATCGAAAGCCAAATAGAAACAAGATATTTAGTAGTAAAAAAGAAAGCTTGGATGGAGCATGGAGCAGAGAAACAGAGAATAAAAAATTAATTGTCATTCGGAAACATCATGCAATCTTAAGGTTCCTCACGATCAGAAAATGAACATGTACATTGGAATAATGACGTGATCGGGGCATATATAATAAATATATTGTATTGCCAGGTATATGAAGGAAAAAATAAAATGATCTGCCCTCCTGTTTAGTGTTCACCTTCTCATCACTTATTCATCGAGGCGCGAGTTTTCCCATCGTCCGGAAATGAAGGCAAGCACGAGAGGAAGGCATAATTGCGTAACGGCGTCACGACCCTCGGTGTCGATTGTCCATTATAATTATTATTGATCCGAACACCGTCAATCTCTTTCTAAGGGCATTGCATCCAATAAACTTACAACAAAGCCTACAATGTATTACATGGGCATTCAAAACGTTCAAATTCCCAACCCCTCCGCTCACTCCAAAAATCCTCAGCGTTTTACCCTCTTTATTGATCCAGTTACTAATCTATTTTCATTAATTGAGCGATGAATTCTTTATAAGGTGAAGGACGTAATGAATTAATTCACAATTGTTCATTCTAGTTGGATTATCCGTGAATTTTGTACATTCATTTTAATGATTTATGTATACTCATAATTATGCTCTTAAATAAATAGACTAAAATATTCTAACTAGAGTTTAGGTAATTCTATAATCATATAATTAATCATTAAACTTGTAATCATTCCATTAAATTTCAATGATGGTTTTAAAAGGTAAGGTAAGATATAATATAGTAATGGCTTTTAGTATTGTTGAATATATTTTTTAATTTTTTATGTATATTGAATTTTGTATTTGTAGTTTGTAAAGGCGAGGGTTTTGTACTTAATATTATAGGAAAGAAATTGAAGAGAAATTGTGTGTAAGGATGAAAAGTAAGTTTGAATGAGGTCGGTTTGGTTTTAATGAAAGAAACGGTGAGCGGAAGGAGGAATCAATTTGCAACTCTTGAAGAATGTGAGCTTGAATGTATGAGATGTTCCTTCTACACCTGTGCCACTTAAAAAGTCAAGTTGGGGATTGGAAGTGTGAGAATTTGAAAGAGTTGTTGTTGGGGATAATGCACGACTCCGTTCCCCCTATCTCCTTTTTCTAAGTGAGTGGGACGAATGGATTACAACGGGATGGAGGAAAAAGGACCACTCATAGGTGTGAATTGGTGGAAAATGGATCCTCGTTCATTCACACGCCCAGAGAAACATCCACACATCAAATGACCATCTCAAGACAAAACTCTATTTAGTCTTAAACTTCAATCTGATTTTAGAAAAATTTGATAATTAAACTTAATATAAACATTTTGTTTGGATTAAATACAATTATTATAAAAATTAAGAAATATATCTGACTAAAGTCTCAATTGACAGCCTGGGGAATCTCAATTGAATCATATTTGACAATTATATCCAAATGTGAAGTAATGGAAGACACACAGAGCAAATGCATACATGAATAACTATATTTGTCTTTACTTTTATTAACATTTTGCTCAAAGATTCACCCAATAATGTGTACATTGAGTACACACGTTCACGAACAATATTTGCGCATTATTGGTCAGGGTTAAGTGTTAAAGTGAAAGTAATTGTACATTTAAGCTAATAGGAACAGTAATAAATAAAGTCTTTTGTTTATTATGTACATTTCGGAGTGTACATTAATAGTTTGCAATTTAACAGTTCGTCGAAGTATTTACGAGGATTTCAACAAGCCCCAAGACAAATCCACACAAGATTTAAAAACACGAATAAATACATACCCGTGCAAGCATATAAAAACAATAAGATGGAATTAAATATAAATAAGTGTCTCTATATAATATAGCTAACTGCGTTGAGTTGAACGTTGAGAATTTTTGTAAGGAGAAGTTGATTAAATTTAAATTTGTCCATGGTGAGGAATTGTGTGTGTTCTCCCTGCACCTGTGCCTGTCCAATTTAATGTGTAAAGAGCAAACAACCCGGTCAAAATAGATGGGCAAACAGAGATGTTCGACTATGAAAACGAAATCGACAAACATTGGAAAAAACATTCTGGCGGCTCATTATCAGATTCTGCACGGTTCTCCTCCTCAACAATGGAGCCTTAACCAAAGATTTCCTTCGCTCTTCCTCCTCTTTTCAAATCCGAAGCCCGAGCAGAAGACTCTGATCAAACAACATTTGGGCATCATTCGAATTGATGTGTTATAATGTAATAATGTGATTTACACAACAGCTAGAGCCAACACACCCACACCTTCGCTGTACTACATTTATAATATTCCTACTCTGTGCAGGTTGTAATGCATTTTGTACACGTTATATAATAAATACATTTTTGTAGATTGAGACCCTTCGACCTCTCACACGTCGGCCCCCTCCAAAAGGCCAAATAACATGGATGAAAAAGATAACACGGTCTGTGAATGTGTTTTGTATAAAATGGATTATGACCATGAGGACTTCATTGGGTTTGCTGTTTGCTACCTGTATAATCCCAATCCTCCGCATATATTGAATTTAATATTGAATTTAACTCAACACTTTCAATTAAGCTCAATTAAACATGAAAATCCCAGACGAATCCATCACTTGTGCCTTCGTCCTTCCCTACCTGTTTGCCAAACTCCAATTAAATTTTCTCATCATTACTCACGAGGGCACAATGTAGGATGACTGTATTTGCTAAACTCATCGATTCACCTCACCCTACAAACTCATCATTCAATTAGATCAAATGAGTCTTCCAAATATTACTTTTCCTCATTAGATTAAATACATTAGACTACGGAGATTCTCCCTATGCATATTTCGAATCAATGAAAGGAATGAATTGATTGTAAAATCTTATTCAATTGCTTACTAAAAAAACTACTTATTTTGTCATTAATGATACAAGCGTTTTGTCCTATTAAATAAATATTTATAATACTTATAATGAAATATTATAATTTAAATGTAATAGTTGAGTCTTGCACGAATAGTTGGTATTTTATTGAATAGTTTTAATATTTAATTGAATAGTAGTTGAGGTTCGAAGAAATTTCAACTCAACACTAAAAAATATTAGCGTTTTTACTAAACCTAATATGGGAAAATCCCATTAGTAATTTTGTTCATTAAGTCGTCCTAAATATTGACGTGGGGGATTTTTGGCTGGTGAGTCTTTCCGGGCGAATGAGGCGGAGGAGAAATTAATATAAAGAGAACTCTCTCCTGATTTAATAAAAGGTAGCTGAGGGCGAGGAAATGTAAATAGAGGATCGAGTGGGGGTTGTAATCCGAAATCTCGGGGAGATTGTGAGAGATCTCTCTTGTGGGCAGAAACCGAGGCGGGTGGGACTAGAGAGGAAGAAAATCATGAATTTCCCAACCTCCAGGACTCTAGGCTATTTTCCTCCTTCCTCTGTCGAGGGAGTAAAAGAGAAGATAAAGACCAGCTTTGGACTCATATTGAGAGGATTCGGGTCCTATTAGCATAGATATTGGTGCTCGGAGGCCCAAACCCCGCACTTCACCCACCCTCACCGACAATGAAGGGACGACGGATTGAATCCTAATTCTTTTACAACCGTTCAAACTGATACACGTTCCCAATGTGCCCCAAACTCTAGAGAAAAAATGATTCAACCCGCTAACTATAAGTATCACAAATAGCATATAAAACTTCTACTACTTGCTTTATACACTAGGTACTTACAAGTATCAATAAACTTTGATAAGATTTTTTAAACGCTAGTGATTTAAAAAAAACTATATTGATAACGAAAAGAAACTTTAGTGTATTCGTTATAAAATCAACAAACCTAATAAAATTTAGAATAATAGACTCATAATTCCATTAAATAATATTTTTTAAAACTCAATTAAAAATTATTTAATTATTTTAAATTAGATCGAGACATACGTGATTTGTAAGTTTTAAAGTTAAAAATTGAAAATTTTAAGTTTGAAAATATAAAATATTAAGGATAGTACTATTAACTATATTACCAATCTTACTAGTTTTAGTATTGAAATTGCATTGCATTGAGGGTGTAAACAATTTCAATTTCCTGAATTTAATCATTTGATTTCATGAGAAGTGAAGTGGAGGTTGAACGTCCCTCGACGGCACATTTCATCAAGTTGAAGTCTCACTTGTCGCTCCTCGTCGTCCGCCTCGCATGCGGCTTCGACAAGTGAGGTCCGCTCAAGTGGATTAAAACCCACGAGTCTCAATTCCTTCAAAGAATCCTACTATAATGAAACACTCGCTTTTCTTCATTTCAACCACAAGTGATGAGTTGGCGATTTTCCCCTTCATAAAAATACATTCATTCATCTACTAAATTGATTCTATATAAAAGTTTTAATCATTCCCTGAAATAATGAATAAAAAATGAATGATTTGATCTTTTCTTCTAGAGACGAAATCTCATAATTTTACATAATTATTTGTGACAATGTCAAGTTAGCTAAAATCTCACTTACTTGTACATTCAGTCTGTAGGAGAGAGAAATAAATGAGAATTGAAGGATTTCATTTCCATTCCCAGTCCATACTTGGCTTCTTATTTTAAAAGTGAATCTTTTCATGAACATTGAACACCCTTTACTTTGAGCCACTGTGAGTTTTATTTGAATCTTTATATAAAAATAGTCGTGGAATCTTTATAATTTCTCTTATCTATAAAAATCAACAAGATAACATCTGAATGTGAGTACAAACTAAAAAGACAACAAGAGTATTGAAATCAATGATCCATTGGTATTATATGAGATGTAAAAATTTGGAAAATATTCTGAAAAACATTATCGAGTAAATTGCAGATTTTTCTTAACTTACGGGTTTAAAAGTGGAGAAAAGCCACAAATCAATCCAATGCGGAGAATGCAAGAGCTGGTTGGTTGGCAAAACCATCTTTGGCCAAACTAACACATTAAATGTAAACGCAACGTAAAAGTGCTCGTCTATTCTGAAAAACTCTTATTTTCTCATAATTGGTATACGGGTTAAGAAGCCTCCAGCGAGATTCCATTACCAAATTAAAGGACTGGAAGTGGATTGATCTCGATCGGTTTTTGAGCCGAGAAAATTATTATCGTTCTTAATTGGCTTTTAGTTTCCACCCAACGCTTGCATAGTAAAAGCACGCCAACAATACTCAAAACGAACTGTGACATTGGTCGGCTTAAAAACGCACTGTGACCGCCGTTGAGGTGATTTCGCTTTGCAAACGGTAGGTAGAAACTAACTAATTGTGATCAGCTTGTTTGGCTTAAGCAGCAAGCGAATCCCAAAAAATGGAAAACTCTTTTTATATATTTAACATGCTTGTATTATTAGTCAAGGAATTTCTTCATCATAGAGTATAGATAGAGAATCCGGCTTCCGAGTACATAGATTTTATGTACTCGATAGAGTACATAAGAGTACATAGTAACAAACAAACAAATTATTCGCATTTTACATACCGCAAGATAAAGTTTTTCTTTATCTGTATCAGTTTTAAACAAATTCAGATGAATTTGATTTGTTTGATTCTCCATTAATGGCCAAGTCAATGTTTTAGATGAATAATTTTAAAAGTTTATCAAAAAAGTAGCGTAAAATATGCTTTCTTAGAGGCGATTTCTAATCTATGCACTCATTTATGTACTCATGTACTCGTTTATGTACTCCTATCTGTATCAATATACTCCATGTACTCATGTACTCGAGTACATGAACTCTATGCACTCATGTTTACGAGTAATGAGTACGTACTCGAGTACTTACGACTTCTCTAAGTATAGAGAGTTCCATGATTTAAACATGAGTCTTGAATTTTCAAAATTGGACGATGTCCAATATTGAGTAATAATATTTTGCATTGTTTCCTTAAGATATGAACCATGTTGGTTCATAATTAAATTAAATTGCATTTATAATTATTTAATTTTAGGAAAAATTGTGATTTTTTAAATTTTTCTTACTCGGCTTACGGGCCAGGAAAATAATTTAAGAAAAAATTGGGCTTATTTTGGGCCAAATTCGAATAATTATAAGTCAATAGTTAATACGATTGAAATTTTATAAATTATCTTAATAATAAGCTATAAAGTGTGATATTTCAATTAGATCAAATTACAAAGCAGCAATAGCAATTCACAAATTAGTAAAAAAAAAAGAGTTTATCCAAGACTCAAAGGCTAAATGAATTGAATCCATTTAAATTGGTTTTTTACATCAAAGCAAAGAGTTATCGTATTGAGCCATGCGTTCGTTGTTTCCTCACCAATTGAGATGTAAATGACGAGAGGAGCGTAAATCTGTCCATTGTCGGTTCATTTTCCTTGTCCGGGAGTTCATTTGAGGGATGAACGGTTGCGAGTCCGAACGGTTGGATTAACCAAAGCTATTATTCTCTTATTGGGTGGATCTTCATGCAAAGGCAGTTGAGCCTCCTCTCGTACACACACGGGGCATTTAATGCGATCCTCCCGACTTGTATCTTCCTCCACTGTTGTGTGTAAAAAGCCCGTCTTTGTCCCGAGTTCATTCTCATTGTCTCGCTCGTTTAATGATGATTGACGCAAATCGCTCTTTTCATCTCCGACGAGACGAGGGGCGAAGGGTGGGCGAAGGGAGAATCTCCACTGGCGTCGCTCACTCAAATCGCCGTCGTGTCGACCACGTCGAAACACACAGTGTGAAAACAAGGGGCATTTGAGGTTGGATCTCTATTAGGACAATCTCATTCGGCTCCGCTCAAACATGAAATTTTCCTATTAGAAATTCCCAGTCGGGCATTTGGGGTTCTTTTAGGAATATTAAAACTTGGGCATTTCATGCTTATATGTGTTAAAATATATAATGAAAAGTCTCGGGCTGATGGGATATACAAGTCCTACTGTGTAGGATCAACACTGCGAGATTCCGGGGTTTTGAACCGACGAGCTGAGCGTCGTTGGTTCATATTGATGAGAAAATGAATGGAATTCTCCTTTCATCCTCATCATCATCCTCATCTCCTTCATCATCCACCAACCGCAAATATTTTCCTCTGATTTCGTTTCGCTAAACTCTCTAATTATGTCCCTAAGGCTCGCTCGTCCTCCGATCTTCCCATTTCATACAACCTATGAGTTTTGCCACAGACCATATCAATATTAATTTAAATTATACTTCACGAGAATTAACCCAATATAAATTAATACAATAAATCAATCTTTCACAAATATTATAGATAATTTAAATATTTCCATAGTTTATTAATATATAGTATTAAAAAATATTGTGGAATATTTTAATTGTTGAAGTCTGTTCTTTAAAATTGGGATATTTGAAGTCTCTTAATAAATTTAAATAAATATTTGTTAAAAAGAAATTGATATAATTAGTTCGACACGTCTTTTCAAATTTGCAGTGTGTTAAACATAATTGATTTTTGATCCTCTTTGAATCCAATAAATACTTTCAACATTGACGGATCGTAATGAAGATTGAGGAATTGAGGATATGAAAGCCATTTCTAATGTCTCTTTATTGGAATGACCAAAGAGGTGTCCAGCCCTTCTCGTTTCTCATCAACAAAAGGAGAGGAAGTTGGGGCCAAGACCCATTCAGCTCCCATAAATAGAGAACTCACAAAGCAGGGAGTGTAACATAAAATATTTTACTTTTAACTCATGATCAATGCAAAGGGGTCAATAGAGGAGGAGGGATGGGTGCTACATTATATGGCATATAATGCTCGGTTATAACCCAACTGACATGAATTAGAAGGAAAGATGATAATGTGAGGACGACGACGAGCCACCTTCTGCTCCCCATCATCCCTTTTTCCCTTTTGGCAGACAAATGAGTCTAATCCTCATCGCTTTTCACTCGTCCCACGGAGTTAAGTTGGTTCCTTTTCTTGCCCAAGTACCCTTCCGCCCTTCTCCCTGCCATCCTCACTCCTCCAATGTGCTCCGATGGAAGAGAAAAGCTATTCATGATGAGGAGGATTCCAAAGACCGTTTTGATACAATAATGAGGAGGATGAGAAATCTATAATACTCATGGACTTTTTTCATTTTCACTTTTTCAATCTCGACTTTTATGCGGGGAACCTTTTCTGTGCCTTATCTTTTCACTTCATATCACTTCCTGTTCTGCAGGACACAATCGCACGTTTCTTATCTCTTGGAAAAGAAGAGCAATTACAAAGGAAGGCGAATTCAGAAGATATTATTATACAAACATGAATGAGAGAAAATACTCATGTACTATAATTTGTCACTCGATGAAAATGTTGGTTTCGCTTTTATAAATTATCCAATGAATGAGATATCTCGGTATTTTACTTTTTCATTTACTGTGAGTCTTGAATGAACTGAACAACATGAATAAAGTTGAATTGAATAGAACCACCCGGTGAATTGAACTTTAGCAATAATTGAACAACTAATTACTCTAAAGATTTTTTATTATGAATTATAATTAAAAACAATGAGTAGCTTTAATATTACATCGTTTATTATCGCGTTTTGCGTTTTCGATTCCTTTAAATTATAAATTATAATTATTACACGTGTTTTATTTCTAATTTCTTAATAACCAATGGAAGAATTCGTATTTACACTCATACACATTTTACACACACAAGCAAATATTCTTTAGAATATGTTTCACACCTAATCAATTTTTATTGCATGTATATTTATTTATAAGCTAGCTAACGATAAATTTAAAGAGTACAATTTGTCATACATTAATCAAAGCACATTATTTACGATATTAAGAAAATTCTTTTTTACACGAATAAATAAATTGGTCAAACAAAACTGCGTTCAAAAGGTTAACTTATTGGGTAATAATGCGAATTATCATACTGTAAGAGAAGGCGAGCGATCAAACCCATCTGAGTGACGATTGCAGTCATTGATTGTTTAATCCTCTCTCATCAATTCCATCACTTTCAGTGACGAGGGCTCGTTCCAAAATCACTCGCCCTTCTTTATAACGCTGGTTTTCTTCAGTGGCAAATTCGTAGATCCATCCCAATTTCGCATCACAATTCTTACAAGAGACATCTCGGACCATATGCCTACCAGTCAACATGACGCGGTCTTGGACTTCGCTAATAAAAAATAATAATAAATGCCAATTAATTTCTTTTGAATTAAATAATTTTGCCATTCTCTTCTAGTTAGAGTGGTGCCATACAAAGATAGATATTAAATTAAGACTAAAATTAAATAAGCGTTTTCGCTTTCTCTACCTATATTTAAGATTCACAACTCTGCTAAAGAGAAAAGCTCTTCCAGTGGCTCCCGTAAATCTGGTACTAATTAATTCGCTACGATTCGTCAAAATCGTATCACACGAGGCACACGAAAAAAGTCGATTTCCTCCTATGTGTTCCAGAAATATTCTTCCCATCTTGAAGGCCACCTGAAGATTTTAAAGAATTCCCATTTAAAAATTATATAAAACATTGAAAAACAGATTTATAGTCACCCCTCCTCATTCATAATTATTATAAAATTGTATTGAAATAAACAAATTGTATAAAAAAAATTATTACAAACCCAAAAGAGCGAGAGATACAATTGCTCGTCAAGATTTGAAAGTTACAAGTTGTAATACGATTTATAATTGTTAATAGGTAGAAACTCTTCTAAACTTTTAATCGTCCTCACTAAAAGATTCATTTTTATCAATTGCCAATTAATCAAATTACAAGAATTGAAGTCGGAGGAAGATCTAGGCTGATTTACCTCCAATTCAGCCAAAATTTCAATTGTCCTCATCAAAGGGTTGAAGTGTTGAGTACCTGTGATCAAGTGTGATCATCTGTTCTGCGATTCTTCTGTTGACGAAATTAATTGGGTAAAGAAAGTTTAAGTTTTTGGGTTCAAGAGATCGCCACTTTACAATATCCTGTTCCATGATTTCAAACAGCCTTGCCGCGAAAGACATCATTCTGCAATTTTGCCGAAAATTTCTTCTTCATTTCATTGTCAATCAAATCTCTTTAATTTAAATTAATTAATTGTTTTCCTTTTTGATTGTATAGTTATCCCTTAATTTAAAATGTCAAAGTCGAGATTAAATGATTTGAAATTAGTATTAAACGGTATTGTAAAAGTTAACGAAACTACAATCGCTGCTCAAAAGTCCAATTGTGAAAATGTAATTAGAAATTCAAGTGTGACTAAATTAGTTGAAACGATTCCAAAGATTAATATTCAAAAGGTTAAACACCTTTTACTTATTAACAAAGTTTACTTTAGAAGATTATGGACATCATTCTATCTAAATGAATTTTATATAAAAGTTTAAAAAATCATTTATAAAAATCTTATCAAACGACTTCATAGTTTAAGAAAATATTTATATTTTACTTTATTGCAGATTGCTCCAAATAATCCTGAAGATTACATTCAAAGAGCGTCTATGCTCACTTATGGAATCAAGGAGTTTGCTGCTGCCAGATTGTCAAAAAATATCAACTTTAGAAATAATCTCATTTATCCAAACGCCACCTACGAAAAGGATAATTCAGATGTTCTGATTATAAAAGAAGAAGATCTCGCGAGCGACTATGTTAAAGCATTAGGAGTTGAGTTAAATGACGATCTTTACAATAAGACAGAAACATATGAGCCGAAACACCGAATTTATGAAAATAGAGGAAATGAAGATTCAAATATTCTTGTTAAAGATAGAGAAGAAAAGTCAAAACATGAGTCAAGAACCGAAAGATTACTTTTCTCAGAACAATCAGAAGAAATGAAAAATTTAAAACCACTTTCTAAGAACAAACCTGCCTCGGTATGTTAACATACCTTTGCTAAATAGCTATTTTTCTTATACTAGTATAAGATTATCAAATTCAATATCAATAAGAAGAAATCTAATAAATATAAAATATTGTAATTAATAAAATATTAATAAATAAAATATATAATTTAACAAATAAAATATTAAAATTTTTAATTGACGGTTTACTCAGATGTTGGGGAAAAGTTCAAAAGAACGAAGAGTTCCATCATCAAGGATAAGTCGATTGCTAAGCTATGGAGGTTTGGCAGCTGGACTTGGAATCGGAGCAATTTCAGAAGTAACGAAAAGAACCCTGGGTCTTAAGCAAGTAAAAGATGGGTCTTTATTGAACTCAAGTCTTTTGTTGAGTGAAGCAAATGCCGAGAGAATCGTTGATACGCTTTGCAGAGTTAGAGGTTTGAACACATTTTGAATCAATCTAATGAGATTAAATTTTATTAATTATTAAAATTTACTTTAATGGCTAAATTAATTAATAATGGCTAAGTTTTTCAATTTAGGAGCTGCTTTAAAAATAGGACAAATTTTAAGCCTACAGGATAACACCTTAATAAATGACGATTTGCAACGAATTTTTGAGAGGGTGAGAAATGCTGCTGATTTTATGCCAACCTGGCAAATGGAGGTAATGACATTAATGCAAACGCTATTTAAATCATTTTAGCTGAATTTAATTTTAAACTTATTTCTTGATCAAATATTAGACCGAAGAATCCACTAAAAGGATTATGCACATTTTCTTATTCTCATTTTTTTAAAACTAATTCGGCTATTTATTTTTTATTGAAATGGTTTTAAAACTGAATGCAGAAAATGATGGTGAATGAGTTAAATGAAAAGTGGCGAGAAAAGTTGATGGAATTTGACTCAAAGCCATTTGCTGCTGCATCCATTGGGCAAGTTCATCTTGGAAAATTACACGATGGACGACCAGTAGCAATAAAGATCCAATATCCCGGAGTTGCAAAGGGGATTGAAAGCGACATAGACAATTTAATTTCTATTCTAGATGTTTGGAAAATTATACCTGAAGGTAACTCACATTTAAAGTTTAAAAAGTTAGTTTAAACTCTTTTTTATTTACGTTTAATCAAACTTTAATTAATATAAATTGTGATATTATAACTCTATTTCTTATTTTTATACAATAGGCATTTTCATTGAGAGCATTATAACAGTAGCAAAGCGGGAACTTAGTTGGGAAGTTGATTATATTAGAGAGTCTGAGTGTGCGAAAAAATTTCGCAAATTGCTGGAACCATATCCTGATTATTATGTTCCAGAAGTCATAGGTAATATCCCTACTTATTAATTTATAGGTCAATTTCTTTTGCCCAATTAAATATGATTAAGTAGGTACAGATTTTATTAAATATTATTTTATTAGATGATTTGTCAACTAAGCAAGTTTACACTACTGAGCTCATCGAAGGAATTCCCGTTGATAAATGCGAAAATATGGATCAAGAAACCCGGAACAGAATTTCATATCTCCTTTTAAATCTGTATTTTAAAGAGCTCTGCGAATTTCGATTCATGCAAACAGATCCAAATTGGTCAAATTTTTTATACAATACAGAAACCAAACAGGTTTGTGGATATTTAAATTTAATATAAGTAGTATTAAAATATAATAAATTAATATTAAAGATATTTATCTCATTCACTAAAGTTAGATTATTTGGCCAGTCAGTCAGAACTATTTAGTTTAATCATTTTTATTAATTTATAATTTAATTTATTTTTGAAAAACAGATTGGACTTTTAGATTTTGGAGCTTCAAGAGAATTCAAAAAGTCTTTTGTTAACAATTACATAATGATATTGAAAGGCGGAGTAGAAAACAATCGCTCATTGGTTTTAGATTATTCCAAAAGAATTGGATTCCTGACGGGATACGAATCAAAAGTAAACTCATTTATTTCATTAATATTTTTATTTCATAAACAAATTGTTAAATTATGAACTATTGTTAAACTGTCTTAAAACTCGATTTAACCCTTATTAATGTTACAGATAATGGAAAATGCTCATGTTGACACTGTCATGCTTTTATCTGAGGCATTTCGCATTGGTGACGAACCCTTTGATTTTGGACGTCAGGACATCACAATGAGGATTCAAAAGCTTGTCCCAATCATGGTGGCCGAAAGACTCTGTGCTCCTCCTGAGGAAATTTATTCACTTCATCGGAAACTCTCTGGAGTCTTTTTGCTCTGCTCGAGACTTAAAGGGAAAGTGAGAAGTAAACCAATTCTCGACATGATTTTGAGTCACAGACCAAGCGACGTTTAAAATTATTTTTTAATATTTTTATATATAGTCAATCAATCAGTCTTTAGATAAGTTATCACTCAACTCCTCATTATTCAATTTTTCATGCTAGAATTATCTATTATAGCGAATATAGTAACAAATGTTTTTACGTCAATAAAAATGCCATAAACGAGACTTTAAAATTCTTTAGAGAATTCATCCATGTCATTTGTTCAATCAACAACTTTCGTTGTTAATTCTATACCTTAACAATTCTACGAAATTGAACAATTTAGAATCTCTCATCATGGCTTGCATCCAATCTTGCATTCAATCAAGAAATAATCAGCCATCCCGAGATGAGTATTTCATCGGAGGATTATCAACATACGGGGCATTTGGGATCGGCCGTGAGTCCTACACCTGCATCAAATCAGAGAAATATCGAAAAGGACAAGAGTTCTGTTGCGGGGATGAGCCAATCTACGGGATTTATCCATTCAGACCCAAAGCCCAACAATATGAAAAAACCCGCTACCCCTGTGACCCCTCCTATGTCATTCCAAAGAGAGCTCCGCCAAAGTATAAAGGAGACTTTGTCGCTCCCAGAGGCGTCCACGACTATCACAACCTCATGTGGGATCCGCATGTAATAAAAGGGAAATCCTTCGTGGGTTTCCGCGAAGTTGAGAAGACGCGAAAGAAAAATCTGGACAAGTCTATATGCAAGACCCGAGTGAGCAAAGAGCAATGGCTCAATCATCGACGATTAGCCTTTGGCAATCGTGGCGGGATTCTCCGACCCAAAACTCCCCCGCCTGTCCCGCTCAACCTCTCAGCCGGGACAACCAATCCAATTGACACTTACCTGGCTGAAATTCCCCAAAAGGTCAATTCAAGGAACGTCTCAACCCAATGGGACTCATGGAGCAAAGTTCAAAAATTCTATCCCAACGTTCCAAACAAGCCCGGGTTGGACGTGAACGTTCAAGCGTGCTATTCCGATTTGGTTCCGCTAGAAGAAACGCTCAACTCGATCGTGGACGTCATCGGGGTCAAGATGTTTGAGCAGGCTATCCTGGAAGTGATGGAGGAGGAAGAAACGATGGTGCTGAGGACGATGATCATCGAGTTGACAGAGCGGCATCGGAGGGAACAGATGGAAACGGACATGATCATCCAGAGGGAAAAGAGATCAGCGGCAGCTCGCGAACGATTCATGATGATCAAGAAGAAACACGCCGAGGAAGAGGTACAATTGGCCAAGATCATGAAGGCCAAGGGATTCACGTGCTCGTTCAACATCAGCTTCTTTGACGACGTTCTCGAACGGGTGGAGCGCGAAGGATTTAGCAAGGACTTGAAGCCGAAGCTGATCGGCCAAGATCTCATCCCGTGGCTCAACGAGGAGATTGAGCTCAGGCTCATGCAGAATGATGTCTCGAGAGATCTGTTGGATGACATCATTTTTGAGATTGTCCAAGCAAGGGAGAACGAGCAAATTGAGCAACTAGGGAAGGAACATGATGAGAATGAAGGTCGTCTAGAGTTTGGAGAATTACCATGAAATATTCATTCATTTTAGTGTGAAATACATTTAAACATTGTGACAAAATTCGATTATTATATTTATTTGGGTTTTTAAATTGATATAAAGAGAATTGTAATTGTGATGAATCAATGAAAAATTTTAATTTAAATTTATTTGATCTTGAACAAAGAAAAACGGTGGATTGTTTGCATTCATGGATTAGTTAAATTCCATCCTATTTTCTGCGTACTTTCAGAGACGAATGAGGCGAAAGAGAGAAGGAAAGTTTTGGTTGATAGATTTCGATTGATTGAATTGATTTTTTCAGTTTTCCAATTTAGCTAATCTAAGATTAAATTATAAATCTTCTAGCGTCTAACTAATTAACTAATTAAAGCAATTAAAGTTTTTTAAGTTTGTATAAGGATGAGTCATCCTAGAAGAGTTGTCGTGACGGGTTTTGGTTTAGTGAGTTCTTTAGGTCTCGGAGCTCAATCAGTTTGGACAAACATTTTAAATGGAAAATCCGGAATTTTTGCTCTCAAAGGACATGATTATGAAAAGCTTCCTTCGCAAATTGCTGGAAAAATACTTGAATGTAAATCGTATTAGCAAATTGAATTAATCCTCCTTTGTTTTATTTCCAAATAATGTAGTTTTAATAAATTAACCCATAAAATAATATTAATGTTTGAAAATATTTCAGCTACCTTGTCCCTTGATGAAATATTTAATGAGTCTGAGCGTCGCTCATCATCTCGGGCCACCCTTTTGTCAATTGTTGCCTCGGATGAAGCCATCAAGCAAGCCGGTCTCTCGAATCTTTCAGAAGAGGAGCGAGAGCGCATTGGAGTGTCAATTGGCGTTGGAATGGTAGATCTTCAAGATGTTCTTAATGTGGGGAATACTCTTGAGCAAAAGGGATATTCAAAAGTGACTCCTTATTTCATTCCAAGAATTCTTCAAAACCTCGCATCTGGTCAAATTAGCATCAAGCACGGATTTTATGTTTGTGAGACACAATTTAAATTACCACTTAATTTGTATTGATATCCATTTGAAATAAAAATTTGAAATTCAAATATTCAATTTTCAAACATTGTAAAAATTTAATGTAACTAATTTTTTGCTTTAGGGGCCGAATCATTGCCCAACAACTGCATGCGCTTCTGGAGCTCATGCCATTGGAGACTCTTTCAATTTCATTAAGTTCAACTACGCTGATGCCATGGTCTGTGGAGGATCTGAAGCTCCGATCAATCCAATTTCCATAGCTGGCTTCAGCAGATTACGAGCTTTGTCAACCAAGTTCAATTCAAATCCTGAAAAAGCTTCAAGACCCTTTGACGCTTCAAGGGATGGATTCGTCATGGGCGAAGGGGCTGGAGTGATCATTCTCGAAGAGATGAACTTTGCTCTCAAACGAGGAGCTCAGATTCATGGCGAAGTTCTCGGCTATGGTCTCACTGGGGATGGAAATCACATGACAGCTGCGAGAGAAGACGGACACGGGGCCTTTAGGTCAATGCAACAAGCTCTTAAAGTAGCGAAAGTCATTCCGTCTCAATTATCTTACATTAATTGTCACGCGACTTCAACACCTATTGGAGATAGAGCTGAAATTCGAGGAATTAAGAAGCTATATGACTCAATTGTTAATAAGAATTTACACAAACTTATTCAAAATTTCATTGTAAATATTTTTATATTAAATAAGGTTTTTATAAAGTAATTGAATTGTTTTTTGTAGGAACCCAAAGTGGCAATTTCTTCAACGAAGGGATATCATGGACATTTGCTAGGAGCCGCTGGTGCCGTTGAGAGTATCCTCACCATTATCTCTTGTCAAAATAAACTTCCGCTGAATAACCTTAATATTGAGAATATTGAAGATGAATTCAAAAGTTTAAATATCTTACGAGAAAATAACTCGTTAGATTTTTCAACTACGGAAAAATTTATAGCACTAAAAAATTCTTTTGGATTTGGAGGTACTAATGCTAGTTTGGTATTTTCTAACTTTGTTTATTAAATTCAGTCATTTTACATTTCAATTTACAATCAAACATAGTTAGTGCATGCTATGAAGAAAATAAATTGTGTTAACATGCATCTTGCATTAATTTTTAAAAGTCAAACTAAAATTTTAAAATGTATTTTATTAAATCAAGATCAAGCAATTTTGTTGTTAGTTGCTATTATTTTCTTCATTTTTATAATAGTTTTATTTCGATCTATCTAGTTATGTTATAGTTACCCTATATAGATATTCCTAGGATCTATACCATATTTTAAAATATAATTTTTTTTAGTATAATGATAAAGTTTATCATTATCATCGTTTCATCATCATCAATTTATCATCATTTCATCATTTCAACAATTATTGAAAGAAAAAACGAAATTCATATATAAAGCCATAATTGAGTTCATCAAAATCATCTTTGTCGTCATTCAATATTATCATAAACAAATTAATAAGTATTCTTTAAATTATATATTAAAAGATTTTTGAATGTAAAAGTGAAAACAATATAAGAATCAGAAGTGACTATTAATGCAATACATGCATGAAGTTAAATTGTCATGCTGTACAATGGTATGAATGAGACATTGGCAGCATGGGCTAAACCCTGATAGGGAGTATTTTGATTTGATCGTGTTGGAGTGATTTCTTAATCTTGTTTTTTATTTTAGTTACCTAGCTGGAGTTTCTCACATAATATCATCCAATCCGAATTTACGAGTGATGATGGATTAATTAATGGAGTTTTAGATGGCACTTGCCAAAAATCAAATGGTTGTGAAATGAGCCAACAAATAAGCTTCAAACATTTAAGCGACTTTTGACTTTTCACTAAAAATAAATTGGACATTTGTGATTAGTTTATTTAATATTAAGTCATAATTTGAGAAATTGACAAAAAGCAATAAAAGAAGCAACTAATTATCTTCCAAGTCCGACTTAAGAATAGCGTGTTCAACAATTCAGCTGCATAGAAATTCTGCTTTAATTATTGAAACGCAAGAAGTTTCGTCGTAAGTTCTGGGAGAAAACTCCATTTACAAAATTGAAAGAGTTCGACAATTTTAATAAAAATGATCTTTTTTAATCGTCGCTCCGAAGTGTTTGAAGTTTTCGTTCTCAAATTCTCAAAGATATTATTCAAAAATTTCATTATAATTAATTCTTCTCTAAATATATAACTAATTATAATATCAACAAAATGTTTATTATTTATTATTAAAGAAATTCATTAAGCATTAATATAGCGATTGTAAAAGAAAATACTAGATATTAGCATTTGAATTAACAATCAACAAAAATGACCACGACGTACAGAGATAAGAGGGTTTTGACCTCACGGGTCGGCTCTGGACCTTTAATGAACCAAT
>VJMY01000819.1:0-30197 GCA_009869795.1 Neelides sp. FZ-2019
CAATTTACATTCAACACTTTATTTTAATTTAAAGTTTAATTATTAAGGTTTTACTTTATTTAATAGTAAGTTTTAGGTTAGTAAGTCTATTGAGATATTTTACTTTGTATATTATTTCATATAAAGTTATTAATAATCAAAAGTAATTTAACTATAATTTGATTCTATAGATTTTTTCTACTATAATAAAATAAAATTTTAATGTTTATATAATTGATTTCTAGTCAAAATTCATATATGAATCTCCAGTGATTTTTTAGGATTAATTTAAAGTTTGAATTGATACATTCCCTTAAGAAAGATAAATAAAAAATAATAGCTTTTTATTTAAATATATGTATAATTTTTAGAAATATTAACAGCATTATATTATAATTTCTAATTCTAAGAAACATACAAACTTGTCTTTCTATTAATGAGAATCTTCTTAATGAATTTATATGTATTGTACATTCTTATCTTTAAATGCTTACGCAGATGTCAAACTCATTTATTTTCTAAGAATGAACTAGAAATATTCAACGTCAATGTATATTACATTTTGTGTGTATAAGATTTAAAAACTGGTTTTTTACATTTAACCGCTTTCCTTTCTGATACATGGAGGCAGTGGTTTAAACAAAGAGTAAAAATAAGCCATTCGACAAGGTAAAAAATCCTTAATCATTTCAACTTTGAAATAAACTATAAACTATACATTTTACTTTTCTTAATATCATTAAGTATATTCATTTTTGATAATCATGGATAAAATATTTTTCGTTTTTTTTGGTCTTATTAGTATGCTTTCATTGCCCTACTTTGGTAAATAAAAGTACATTTAATTATGATAAATAATTAAATTATTATTAAAATTTATTTAATGTGTATTATAAAATATATTGTTAAATTGCAGTTAATTGTCAATCTCACTCTGGACCTGAGCCTACTTGCAGCCCATTTTGCAGATCTGGAATTCAATCCGTTCTCAAATGCTGTGAAAGACAAAAAGCAGACCTTATTAGATCATTCCGTTATGGCTGGAATATGAATGCTGAATGCAGCAGCTATGGCCAAGCTACTTGTACTATAACTCCAAAATGCATTCCGGGTTGTGCTACATGTACTGGGTGCCGTGGCGGATCGAGTAGTGGGGGATCGGGAAATTATTTTGGCCCATCCCTGGGTGGAAGTTCGTTAATTTACTATTACCCATCCAAAGGTTGGAGTACGTTGGAATACAATGGTCCTTCAAGAGGGTAATTATTTGGCATATTCTCATGACACTATTAGTAATTTATTTACTATAAGATCATAAGAATAAATACTTATTACGGACATTTGCATGTTCAAACCCCTTACTTTAAACATTTCTAGATCCTCCCATTAGTTTGAGAATATGTGAATTCAATTATTAATTGTCAGAACAATTGTTTGCAAATAAAATTTTCGCATTTAAATAATGTATTTTTATTCTTTGCATTAACCGACAATAAAAATATACGGATGCATAATTTTTTTTATATTTATAAAATTTAATTTGTTTGGCATTTTAAAATGTTTATTCATTTCTGTGGGTATCAATATTACAATATAAAAATTACAATATTTGTTTTTAGCTTAAAAATATATATTTATAAATTATCCCTATTATTTATTTTGATAACAAAATTTAAGCCAAAATTTATCCTTTTTGTAACTATAATTGATTTTTCTTTTACTTTTTTTTACTTTATAATCCTATTACTTTTTAATCCTAGGCAAAAGCATTTTTTAACTTATGGAAAAAAATTCATTTTGGCAATTTTATGCATTTTATCAAATATACGGGAAGTGGCGAATTTGAAAGAGAATTTATTTATTTTGACTGGTTTGGAATGAAATGAAGTTGTCAAGCAAATACACTCTTTGGCAAACCAAATCGTCATCTCGAGAAGTTAAGGCCAATAAACTTGCTTTTCATAAAATGATTGTGTTGAAAAATATTTCTGTAAAATAATTTTTAAACAATAGAATTGATGTAAGTTGTAAGTCTACTTTAGGTTCTATTGACTACACTGCTTTACACTCTGCAGCTCAAAACGGTTATTTGGATATTTTAGAATGCTGATGTTGATTAATAATTTTTTGAAGGATTTTAGATTTCAATGATATGGTTTTCCATGTAAATTCAAAAAGAATTTTATGATTCATGAAAACCTTTCGGAAAATGAGGATAACCTTTTTCCTTAAAAACTTGTTACTTGTAACAAAGATTTGAAACTTATACTATTTAAACCTATATATTATCTGTATAATTTATTCTCAAAATGTTCGTAATTACGTAACGTCTTTTAATTGCTGTATTTTATTGAAATACTTACATTAATGTAGGCATTAATGTAAAATTCATTAAAGTGAATTTAAGCCTACAACGAATGATTTTACATTTTTACACTATATTTATCCCCAAAATCGTGAATTGGTAAAACATTTTATCAAATTAAACCTATAAATACAACAAATTGGAATATAAAAAGTTAATTTAAAATTAATAGGATGTTTGTTTATGTTTTATTAAAGAAAAGACAAAGAGCAAAGAAGTTAGAAAGAAATTTGGTTTTAAAGATAAAAAAATAATTGAAATATATAATTTACATATGGTTGCGAATTGACTCATAAACTTATAGGCGGCAGGGTCAGAGTAAAATAAAAATTTGAACCTCTTTAATAGAAAAAATTTACTACATTAAAATTTATCATGAAATTAAGAATATAAACAACAACCACCTTTGTATGGCTAACATTAACTAAAATCTCAGGGCCACCAAGTTTCCATCAACTATTTTATCACAAAACCTATGCATATTATATATATTTTTTTATACATATTTTTGAATGTACTTATATTCCACAAGAATGTTTAGTGCAATATATAATAGATATATAGTACTACTATAGTAAGCAGGGGGTGAACAAAAAATCTTATTCAGTTTATAATGATATTCTGACCTTACAAGCAGTTTGATTATAATCCAATGATTCGCAAACAAATCATTCCATATTACATTGAAAACAATATCATTTTGTTTCATATTTCATTATGATTAGTAATCATTGATTACTATTTACGATTATTTTGGAATTTATTCTCCTATCAATTAAGCTCATTATTTAGTTTGGAAATTATTATTTAATATTTCTTTTCATAATACGAACATTAATCAAATATAAGTTCAAATCAAAATTTCATTAACAATTATATATATATATTTTGTACAAACAAAATTTGACAAAATTTAAAATGGTTTTTCAATTAATCATTTTTGCATTTATTACATTTTGTATTCTATCTAGAATTCGAAAAAAGAAAAACTATCCAAATGGTAAGATTAAAGAATTGTCTCAGGATAAATCAAAATTATTCTGAAATACTAAGTATTATATTTTCTTAATTTAATTTTCAGGACCGTGGCGTTTACCAATAATTGGTAATTTGCATCAGCTTGGAGAATTCCCACATATAAATTTACTAAAAATGAGTAAAAAATTTGGTCCGATATTTTCTATAAAGTTTGGATCTTACGAGTGAGTTTTATTATTTCTTTAAAAAACAAAAAAAAACACTAATTATTTAAAAATTTATCACAATACAGAACTAAAACTATCAGATAAAAATTATTCAATCATTTCTAATCTTCATGTACATTTAAAAATTAATAATTTATTAGAACATTGGTGTTGAGCGACCATAAATTAATAAAAGAAGCAACGAGTCATCCCGCAATGGCCGGAAGATTCGAATGGATGCCATTTTTAGCAAGAAGCGGTGGTGTAAGGAGAGGTAAATTTAAAATGATCTTTTCGTAAAATTCTAACTAAATTATTAATCGATTATAATTAAAAGGAATTGCCGTAACTGAAGGGAGGGAACATGAAGAACAAAGACGATTTTCTATTAAAGCATTGCGAGATTTAGGAATTGGGAAATCTTCAGCTGAATATTTAATAAGAGAAGAACTTCAAGAGTTTGTGAAAAGACTTGCATTAAAAAATGGAGAGCCAGTGGACATAATAAATTTGTTCGGTGGAGCCATGCTAAGTTCTCTTATGGTTTTGCTATGTGGACAAAGAATTGACCAAGATAATCCTTTGTATCTTGAAAATATAAGAAATCTCGAGATGTAGCTTTTTATTATATATACATACTTTAATAACCTCTTTCTAAATATCCAATAATGCGCATTATTATTTTATTATAGCATAAGAGTAATGTCTCATTAAATTGTAAACTTTGCAAATTTTTTATGATTATCCAGGATGACTCCGTATAAATATTCTATTGAAGCTGCAACCACTGTCTTGCCATGGATTATTTCGATTTCTAAAAAATTCTCAGGATTTAATCGGATGTTGGAACGTATAAAGAATATTGAAAAATTTGTCCAGTCGTTCATCGACTCGCATATTGAAAATCCCATTGAAGGCCCACCAACCGACTTCATCTACGCCTATCTAGAAGAAATGAAGAAATCTAAAGACAAAAGTTCAAGTTTTTATGGGAAAGTTGGAATGGAAAATTTAACATTTTCAATGTTTGATTTATTCGGTGGAGGTAAATTTCCTTAATTCTATACTTAAGTAAATTATCTACTGAACAAAATAAAAATAATTTTCTTTAAGACAGTTTCTTATAGAGTATATAGTATAATTTCAAATTTAATAACATTTAATTTCTTAACAAATTGAAGACTTAAGACAAATATGGAATAAATATTGAAAAAATATTTTAACCATGAAATAGGTGGAGAAACTACAAAGATCGTCATGGCTTTCATTTGTGTTTTCTGTGTTACTTTCCCTGAAAAACAAGAGAGAATCCGTAGAGAAATTAAGCGTCTTAAACTTAACGAACCTCCTTCACTTTCCCATAAACCAATGTTGCCATATACTGAAGCTTTTATCAATGAAGTTCTTCGTTTCAGACCATTGATGCCATTGAGTATTCTAAGAAGAACAACAGAAGACATCAAATTTCACGGATTTGAAATTCCTGCCGGAACGAATATTCTTTCCAATACTTACGCTGCTCATTATGATAAAAATGTTTGGGGCGATGAGAACTATAAATATTTTCGTCCTGAGAGATTCCTGGATCCAAACGGATGTTTTCAAAAACATGAATCTTTTTTTCCCTTTGGTTCTGGACGACGAGCTTGTCCTGGGGAACAATTTGCTAGAGATAATATTTTTCTATTCACAACTTTTCTCATTAACAATTTTAAAATTCAACCGGACTCTAGAAATCCTGATCAACCACATTTGAGAGTTGTGAATACTCTTTTTACAATTCATCCTCTTTATTCAAAAGTATCTTTTATTAAATTATAGAACTATAATTATTCCGGGTTTAATATAGATGAACATATTTTCTATTCTAATAAAATGACACATGTATTTAAACAAAACAATATTATATGAACATTGTAGGTTTATATATAAAACAAATTAAGTACATTTATAAGAGTAATTTATTTATAACTCTTATTCTAATAAGTAGGAGTTTATTCAAATAAAGCTGACGATTAAAATGAATCCAAAATAGAAAAATACGACGATGAGAATTAACAAGGTCCAGCTCAGCTTATTTTCAGTCTGATTGGACAAGTCCCTAACAACGATAAAATGAAAAAATACTTAATTAATTATACAAATCAATTATTAATTATTCAAATGAATAACTCTATTCTCCGAAACCAAAATAAATCGAATTATTTAGTATGGCACTTACGTATTCCGAAAAATTCCATTGAGCCAAGTAATCCACAATCTAAGTTCAATTCTTTCCCTCTCATGTTGCTCTTCTGTGAAAACTCCTTGACCCACCAAGGGTTTCGTATTTTGAAGGCGCCGCTTTTCTCGGGCCATATTTTTTAAAAGTCAGAGTAAAATTTAATAAAAAGAAGTGTAATAGGCGAAATGAAGCATTGAAATGAAATCTATTGTGAAGAACACTTTATGTATCATTATTTGTGAATCATGAAGTGACATGACTTAGAATTAGTGTTATCACATGCATTTCCGGTGATCTGCGAAGTGCTTAACTATTAATTTATAATCAAGGATCAACGTGGAACAAAAAATTGATATGATACAATGACTTCATCAATATTTTTATAATAATTCAGCACTTTTGAAAAAAATAGCAATAGGCATTAACCATTTGATTCACAATTGAATCACAAACGATTATTCATACAACGATTATTTATAATAAAATACAAAATGTGAATAGATAGTCATTAGTAAGTTTTTGCATATTCCTTGCATATTTTACATATTTTGCATATTTATTTTATATTTAATAAAGTTGCAATTAAATGTTTAAATTATCTCATATTACATTCTCAAATGAATTGTAGAAGTTATTTAGAAGTGAATTTCATAATAAATCATAATTTAAATGGATATTTCGAGAAAATAAATAATCAAGCTAAATTATAACGCGATATAGAACAATTTATTAAGCGGTTAAAACGTTTTGGCTTTACCAACTCATTCTTTATTCTCCAACAGTCAGTAAAAATAAATTTTTCAATTAAAATCAATCAATAGTTAAAATGCCAAAAGATACTTCATATTTATCTATTTGGACTAAGAAATTAAATACAAAACAATTTACAACTGATGGGGAAATTATATTCAGCCAGGTATTAAAATTATTAAAAGTGTAAATTTTAATTTATAAAATATATGAATAAGCAAACGATACGCAATACTAATTTACAACATTAATTTGTAGCCATGTCAAAGGAGCATCAAATGTGGACGATTATCTCAATTAAAACAACACTAAGAAACAGCTATTCATTTGAAAAGTGCAAAAGCTTGGACAACGGGTGGAAAACCCATTCAGACTCATCTATCAAATCAAAAGAATTCATTTAATTCTGAGCTCGCTAAAGCCTTCTTGGCTGCCGATATTCCTTGGTCAAAGCTTAAAAATACAGTTTTTCGTAAATTCCTTGAAAAAAGGTGTAAATTTGCCATCCCCGATGAATCTAAAAAACGAATGAAATAAAATGAAATATAGAATGAAATAAACTCTCAAACAAACTGCGAAGTCGAATTGTCAATTATTGAACAGAATCTATCGTTTTGTATTAGATTAAGAAAGCCGTTGAAATTCCACGGTGTAATTGCTTGGTATGTTTCATCAATGCATTTTAGGGCATATAAAATTTGGGCTTACTTTTTTTGCTCTTTTTGTCAAGATTTTTGTAATTTGGATATTACAAGAATTAATGCTCAATGACAAACTAATAATGCCGCTGATCAACAATAAAAAAATTAAATACCAATTATATGATGTTTTATTAAGAAATCCAATGAAAATTGGTTTGTTCAGAAATACACTCAGGATTTAAGTATAAGATATATTTATTTAATTGATAGTTAGTTTAAGTGAATAGATAGTTAATATAAATTTTGCTTATTTATTTATTTAGAATGTTAGTAGAGAATTAAATATACAGTTTATATAAGAAAACATAAATACTATATTATAAGCACAACAATAATTGTGAATAATTAAAGTTACAAACAATGCATTGAGAATCGATTTTAATGAAATAAATACTTTAGTTTCTAAATTAATGTTATCAGTGCTTTTTTCATAAATATTTAGTTCACAGTTAATGATAACTCTTAAAAGGATAAACAGATAGTTATTGAATAATCCAATTAATCAAAAATGTGCAAAAATATTCATTTAACCGAGATGATAATTAAATGGTCAAGTTTAGAGCTTCGGTTTATTGGAGAAATTGTGAATGATTTCCTCCATGACTTTCATCAAACGTCCTTTGTCTTGAGCTGAGTAATTTTCTTCACAAGCCTTGAGCAAATGGAATCGGATTTCCGTAAGTTTCACAACTGAATGATTAACTGTGTTGACTAAAAGCGATGATAGCATGTGCTTCAACCGCCCGGCATATTTCTCTCGATTATTGCCTAGATAGGGAATTAAAAAGCAATGAAGGTATAAATACTGCGTAGCAAATAAAATTAATACAAAATTAGTTCAAATCTAAATTAATATTTTGATCCAAAATAATGTTTATTAATGATAGACAAAAGACTCACAATAGATGAATCCAGCTTCATTGGGAATCTGTTCAATGTTTTCTTGAGCCAAGATAAATTCTTCTCCATTTGACACGGTCGTCACTTCATGAATTTGACCAAGAACGATTTCATCAGACGACTCGTCCACGACTTGAGTGTCTAGCTCAGCATTTCCATTTACTACTACTCCATCATGAACTTCATTTTCAGAACCCATTTCATTGGCCGATTCAATTTCTTGGTCTTCTTCATTGGAAGAAAATCTTTCAGTCTTGATAACAACACCCAATTTGACCTTTTTTGAAACAGCGGGTTTCTTATTCCAGTATTTCCTTTTTCTTTTCTTCTTCGTAGATTTAGAAGCTACGGGGCTTTTCTTTGGACAAGGAAGAGATGGACTCGGCTTTTCACTTGACATTGCTTTCCTTCCTCTAGCAGATTGACCAACTAGGGTGGAAGTCGAAGTTGAAGGCGCAGGAGTTTTGGCTTGAACCGACAAAGTTTTCTTGGCTGCCTTTTTCATTTCTCTTTCTTCGCGAGCCTTGACAATTCCTAGGAAGTAATTCAATTCCATTTATGAGTACCTTATTCTTAAAAGCGAGAAAAAATAATGAAAAAACATTGAATAAAGTGTAAAATGAAGCAGTTGACTTACTCTGACAATTTTTTTCAAAATTAGGATCCATTTCGAGATCAATGTACAGATGAGCCATGTCTTGTAATTCTTTTGCTCGATGGCGAATACGCTGGAAATGCAATAAACTCATGAGGGTTTTGTGATTGTAATAATCATTAATTTTTTTGAAAATGAATAATTAAATAAAAACGAATTGAAAAGAAAAATGATTTATTTCTAAAATTGAAATACCTTGTCTTGGTCTGTGGTGCATGGATTGTAACTCAGTGCATTGCTGGTAATGAGTTCAATATCCTCAAGAAACTCTTTGGCAGAACAATAATCACCTTGGTCTAATTTACACATCATTGTGTCAAGGTCCATTGGTTCTTTTATGCAATCGTAGTAATCTGGCACTTCTTCCAAATCAACTGGTTTTGTGAACTCCATGAATCTATCAAATAAAGTAAGTTTCAATTTTAACATATTACATATTTTAACATATAACCAAACTTATCAAATAAAATGAAACTATAAGAGAAAATAGAATTACTTTCTTTCTTTTGCCAATTTCGCAATGATTTGCCGAAGGAAAATCCGTAGTTCTCTCATAATAATGCTTTCTTCTTTTGCAATTTCCGCTAATTCTTCGGCAGTTGGCTCAGGTTCTGGCTCAGGAGGCGCAATGGGCAATTCTTCATTCATGACTGAAATAACAAGAAAGATTGAATTAAATTCAAGGTTGTGAATATTTTAATGATTAATCAATAATCAACATTGATTTAATTACAAATGAAATTACTTTGGACTGGCTGATGTTTCACAAACAGTGCATGCTGTGTGAAAACTGGTTCGAAAAATGCTCTTCGCTCTTCATCACTGGGATTTTGAATGTGTATTTTATACCGATTAAAGAAATTGGCAATGTCTTGATCAATGATGTGAATATCCTCTCGCGTGGCAGTGGCAAGAAAAAGAAGGGGCGAGGTCACATTCTGAACAATTTGTTTCTTTAGAATCTCCTGGGCCATTGGGCTCAAAACTTTCCAAAGCTGACCAAGTGAAGGAATGTAAAGGATTGAACCATTGGGATGTCTGAGACTTTCAGCAATGATCTAAAAAGAAACAAATTATTTATAAGTATTTTAACTGATCCTCCTACCATTTTAAACCTCTAATTATAATAATTTACAATAGTAATAATTAAATAATAATTTACAAATTGGAATTTAACTCGATTTGATTAAAAATATTGGCTTTAATACAAAATTAATCGTATTTAATAGAAAAGTTGAACCTGTGTAACTGCGGCTGCATCCCCATAAGCGTCTTTCATTGAAATGGTTTCCAAACTAATCGTATTCACAGGAATTGATTCAATTGAATTAAGAACAGCTGGCACAATGAAAGAATCCAAACAACTTTCCAAGTTTTGTGAAACCATGATGAACCTTTTCGACCCCGGCTCCTTCAACGTGTTCAATTTGTAGGGAAAAACTCGATCGAGCATTTGAACTCCCTTTTCAACAGCACTGGACAGAAGCGGCTTCATGCACAATGGAAGTGGAGCAGCTGGGGATTTGACACTGAAAATGGATCTTTCCATCGAGCGATTCACCGATTTCATCGCATTCTCAATGTCCACATGTTCAATTCGAATGGTTTTGTAGTCAATGAGCAATTTCTGTTTGGACGTGTAAATCTGAGGATACTTTCGCTTCAGTGCACACATGTTCGCTTCAGCACAAAGAAACTTTAAATCCGCCCCGCTGAAGCCAACGCAAGAATTGGCCAAATTGTCCAATTGACCATCGCTGAGAATTTCTTGTTCGGAATCACTTTTACTCAAATGAACTTTAATGATTTCTTTTCGTCCCTAAATAAAATAAAATAATTAAATTATTGATTTTATATCTTTAATTTAATGCTTGAATTTCCTTGAATATAAGGATAATAAACTAAAATTGCAAAATTAGACTTAAAGCGATTAAGTCAAAGTTTACTTCAAGTGAAGGTAAGAAGAACTCGAATTCATAATCAAATCTTCCTGGTCGACGAAGTGCAGGATCAACTGAATCAATTCTGTTCGTTGCCCCAATCACGATTACTTCCCCACGATCCTTAAGTCCATCAAGTTCAGCCAAGAAAGTTGATACAATGGAATTGTGAATTTGGTCCTAAAATTATAATCAAAAGCATTCAATATTATTCATAATCAATAAACCAACTGAATTATTTTAAAGTGGAAATCTTAAATAATTGTACCGTTTTAGATGATCGAACAGGCGCCAATCCGTCGATTTCATCAAAGAAAATTATACTCGGTTGATTCTTCGCTGCTTGTTCGAATAAGAGTTTAAGGTGTCGTTCAGATTCTCCAACCCATCTAATAATTTAATATTAAATAATATTAAATACGAGTTAAAATATAAAATTACACCTAATCCCAAAAGTGAGTCGTGAATTAAATCTTATTAAAGTTAATTAAAGTTAATGCTTTGCTCATACTTGTTGAGAATATCAGCCCCTTTCCTCATGTAAAATGAAACTTTTTTTGAGCCAATCATGGAGCATTCAGCGGCCAAAGCTCTTGCCAAAAGAGTCTTTCCAGTTCCTGGCGGCCCATGGAAGATAATTCCTCGCGGTGGAGTGATATTCCGATTCACGAAAAACTCTTTGTACATCATGGGAAACACGACGACTTCCTTCAATTTGTCGATGTATTTAGTTAATCCACCAACAGATTCGAAAGTGACCGAAGGATCAACTTCAATGGAATGGAAATCTCCAGACAAAGTTTTCTAAAATATTCATTGATAATAAAATTGATTAAATTTCACTTAATGGAAATGGTAATTTAGGAAATAAGAATTGAAATGGGAATTTGACCTTCCATTGTCTTTGTATTCGAGGATTCATTAATCATTTTTAATTATCATTTTTATCAAACCTTAGATGAGGTCTTTTCATAAGGTGTCATTCCAGCGTATCTATTTTTCTTTTTAGGAGAATTCGTCCTTTTTTCTGAATCCGAGTCAGAAGATGAAGAACTCGAACTCCCGAAATTCATATCCATGATGGTTCGATTTTTTCGACGTCGAAGAAGATCTTCAATGTTTCTTCCACCTCCAATGTAAACTGTCATTCGCCATTAAAAAGTAAGTTAATTGAAAATGTTAAATGCGATTTAAAAGCTAATTAAAAAAGAAGCTATAATATATAAATTCATAAACATACGTTGTGGTCGCTTAGTCTTGGATCTATCTCTCAATCTACTACGAATTGGCTCATCGGGTGTTCGATTAGTTTGACGATTTGAGGCGGTTCTTGCAGAAGTCCTTCGCAAAACTCGACCTGAACGACCAGAGTAACTTGGAGTTTCGTCATTGGATCGGTACTGAGCAAGAACATTTTCATTGTAATTCTTCCTCGATGTTCGCGACTTCAGATTTGAGTACATGTCCTATAATAATTAAAACAAAATTGAAACAATTTCAGAAAATATAAATCGATTAAACACAACCAATCTGATGAAAATATATTAATTCGTGAATCTAAGAATCAATATATAAAAATCATCTCCAATAAAACTTACATCTTGAATATTATTTCCATTATCTTGAGAATTGTCATCTTCATATGATACTTCTTTATTGACTTTCGAGCCAGAATCTGTTTTATTTCCTTCAAAATTAACAGAACTTCTTGTCCTTCGAAGAGATCGAGCTGGTGGCTGAGGTTCATCTTCTTCTTCTTCTTCTTCTTCTTCTTCCTCTTCTTCTTCTGACGACTGTTCCTCTTGGTATTTTTGTTTTTCGGCGTTGAAATATCCTTTTGCAGGTTTACCACCACCACAAAGCCAACTTTTATTATAGGATTCTTGAATTCGCATCGATCGTCTCTGCTCGCCTATAAAGATAATAAAATTATATAAAACGTATAATATATAGCCTTTTAAAACATCATCTGTACAATATCAGCTGAATCGTCCTATTTCAGCCTATTTTAGCTCATTTCAGTCAAACAGACATTTAGCATACCCCAATATACATAGGTAGATAGTTTGCACTAATAAATATACAAGTACCTTCATATTTATTCTTTGCAATTTCTTCTTCAGATGACGAATTGTCTTCTTCCTCAGCTGACCCCTCTTCTGAATCAGATCTCTCTTCGGCTTCAGAATCCTCTTCAAATTTTTCATCTTCCAAATTGCGATTCTCTTTATTGTAATCTCCATCACCCTCCTCAGCCTCAGAGGATAATGATTCTACGTAGGATTCTTTTTTCTAATAATTGAACAAGTTTGTCATTAAAAATATTTTTAATTGGAAATGAATTGTTAATAAACTGAATATTTATATCTCATTTAACTAAATTAAACTTATTACTTTAGCCGGCTTTGAAATATTGGCTTTAGCTTGAGGAAATCCTGTACTTCGAGTCGAACTTCTTGTGCTAACACGAGCCTCATATTCCGTCGGCAAAACTTTCTTCTTCTTTGGAGAATCATTGTCCGATGATTCGTCACTCGTTTGAATAGCAATTCGTGACGGTTGAGGACGTGAGCGTTGAGGACGTGATCGTTCTCGCAATGTCCTCTTGTCAGAATCATCTTCTAATTTGACCTTATTCAATCCTCTGCGCGAGTCCTCCGATCTCGAAACCCCTACCCCATTCGGACTTGAAGGAAGGTCTGAAAGTCCCATGTCAGAGCTATTTCTCGAAGTTCTTCTTGTAACTCCGACCATCTTTAAAAACAATGAGTGAGCATGAGTTTATCAGGCCTGAAGCATAATTAACTACATTTGGGTATAAATCTTCTATAAAATGTACGAATCAAGGAAAGTAAAAAATTTCAAAAATGAAAACCTTTGGTGAATGTTCAATCCTACTGGCGTATTCGATTGAATCCTTTTTTGCAAGAATTAAAATGCCGACAATGGACTCGACTCCACTCCAGCTGGCTGGAGTTTTACGTTTGGCCAATAAAAAGGATAAGAAAGGAAGAAATAAAAACAAAAATTATCGGGCTGGGGAGTATGGGTTGAAAATAGAAGGAATGAAGACCCTGGGAAAGAGAAGAAAGAACTTTGGGCCAACTAGGGCCATGCCGAGGCTCTGACAGACAATACAAACCCTCCACTCCGCGACTCTCCGCGCCATTCACTTCAATTCCCGCGGATCTCGCTAATTCCATCCTTTATACTCTAGAGATCATTGTCTCAATTTAAACGCATTTCAAATTATTGGCAAATGAACCTATGTGCTTATTTACATCAATGGAAAAGGAATTGAGGCATGAGGAATGATTTTTATTGTCCATCAATTGTTGATTAAACAAGTTGTAGCTGTATAGGTAATTGAAGATGCAAAATTTTTCAATAATTCAAGAACTGATATAAATTTAACATATATACATTTTATTTAAATGTTGGAATATATGAGATTATAATAATATGTATGTATGAGTTCTTTAAAAGGCAAAAATTGAAGCAAGTATACGCACGTGTAAGTTTTTAAGACGGTAAGATATTATGGAATTATAAGATTAAGAAAAAAGTAAGATGCAAAAAATGAAATAAAATGTTTCAACGGCATTTTATATTGTATTTATACACTAAATAAATTAGCGATATAATTTTTTGGTCCATCATGCGTGTATTTAATCTGATGGTATAAGATTGGATTAACTTGTTATTCAAACATAATATATTAATTCTATAGTCACACATGTTGTAGTTTAACTTGTTGTCTTCAACTTTTTCAATTCTTTTTTTCTCGTTCGGTTTGACCAATTAATCCAGCTCCAGATTTGTATGCGCCTTTTACCAAATTGCTCATAAGCGATATTGAGTTGGATGCGAATCCCAAGAATCCTCCGATTACACCATTGAGTTCAAAATGCCTAAAATTCCTAAGAACAAAGGAAACGAACTGGAGCTTGTTTTCCGTGTATGGCGGGTAGCGAACGGAGCCAAGCTTTTCGTTCAAACTTCCGAAATCTCTCACGACGACGCTTTTTTTGTGGGAAAACGTATCGAAGGAATACTTGCCATGATACCTTAAATAATAAATCTTGGCATTTAAATATGACCAATTACATTTAGCTAATTGGAGAAAGAAAGAAAACAAATTGTCTCATAAATCCCATAAGTACAAAGTGTAATTGTGAAATCTCACCTTCCAATCCCACTTTCCCCAACTCCACCAAAAGGAAGATTCTCCCAACCGTTTTGAATTACAACGTCATTGAGAGTCATAGACCCACTGAATGAAGAAGTCAAAAACATCTCTTGTACAACTTCATCTTTGGCAAACACATAAAGAGCCAAGGGCTTCGGGCTAAATTTTATTAATTTAATGTGTATTCATTATTCATGATAATCTATCATCACAATTCTCATTTTCTTAAATAATACCGAGAGTTAATGAAATGAAGAGCTTCTTTTGGAGAATCCATGGTTAAAAATGGGAGAATTGGTCCGAATATTTCCTGCTCCATGAGTATGTCATTCTTTTTTACATCTAATCACATTTGATATACAAGATGTCATATACAAAATCATCATGGTTTCACTTTTATCATTAGGTAATTAAATATCATTTAAACTAAATTATACATGATTATATTTTAAAATTATTTGAATCCAGTTCAGAAGGACGACGTAAAATATTTTCCAACCATATAATGTTTTATATAAATTTATCAAGTTCACTTACCTATAATTGTTGGAGAAATCCAAAGTTGGTCTTCATCAACTTCACCGCCGAGCCGAATTTTCCCTTTCGTTGTTTCAAGGAGTGTTTGAAGCCTTTTGAAATGCCTTTTGTTCACAATTCTCGTGAGATCCTTGCTGTCTTTTTGATTGCTTCCATACCATTCGGATAGAACTTTGTTGGCAATTCTTACAAAAATTGCATGATTCTCTTTTGAAGTTATGACGTAATCTGGAGCTGTAGTTAAATTTTAACCAATCGTTCATATCATGTAAGTATGTTAAAACTATAAATTACTACTTTTGGTTTATTTTAAAATTAGTATTTAAATTCATGAACAAAGCATAGTAATCTTTTTTAAAGAACTTATTAGCTTACCAATACAGGTTTGCCTGAAATCACAAAAAACGGTTAAAAATTAAGTGAATAATAGAATTAAGATGTTGTTCACTGAAATGAAAACTAACCCAAGATTGATGAGCTTCCCCCATATAATCCTCTTTGCTGCCATTTCAATATCAGCAGAATCATGAATATACACTGGACTGAATTTGATGAAAAAGTTGATAAAAATTTGATAATTCAAATTTGAATATTTTTAAATTAATACCTTTTGCCTCCAAGTTCTAATGTGACTGGTGTCAAATTTTTGGCCGCAGCTCCCATTACTATTCTCCCGACATTTGTCGAACCAGTTGCAAAGATATAATCAAAATTTTGATCCAATAGTCGAGTCGTTTCTTCAACAGCTCCTTCGATAACTCTATAGCACTTCTATTCATTCATGATAAAACGGCGTAAAATTTCTCGTTGACACTTAAATATTTATCTTGTTATTTAACATTTTTAAATGTATTTCATATGGGACAGACCTGATCAAGATACTTTGTAATAATCTTATGAATTGTTGCTGAAGATGAAGTAGAAATTTCCGATGGCTTGACAATGACACAGTTTCCAGCTGCAATTGCCCCGCACAATGGTCGCAACGAAAGAAGAAATGGGTAATTCCATGCTCCGAGAATTAGAACTAAATGAATTTTGAAATATTACAATAACTTGTGAGTAATCAATTAGAGAAACTCTTAATTGAATTACCAACTCCGAAAGGTTGAGGTTGAATAAAAGCTCTATCGGAAGACATAAGGAGATTGACAGGGAGTTGTTCAGGGCTTGCCCATCTTTTTAATTCTCTCATCGCAGCTTTTGCATCATTTTTGAGAAGCTCGAGCTCATACACAAGCCCTGTATTAAATATAAATTTTATTAACAATAAATAAGTCATATTTAAAGTAAATTCTTAATAACCTTCAAACTTGGGTTTCTTTAAGTCATCGTAAAGAGCTTGGAGAATTTCTTCTGTTGAGTCCTGGTACATTCTGTAAAGATTCCCAAGTTGCTCCAATCTGTATTCAATTGATAGTGTTGTTCCTTTGTAAAATTCATTTCTTAAATCTTTTACTACCTATATATTCAACAATCAAAAAAATAGTTTTGTATTTCAGACTGATACTAATCAAAAATTGGCATTATAGGAAAAGGATATAAATATACATAAAAAGTATTACCTCTTCCTCAAAATTTTTACCAAATTCTCCCATTTTGTGCTTGATGTAAAATTAATATGCTAGTAAACGACTATTTTGAACAAGATGTAAAATTGCTCTTAATTTAAGCCCAATTTTTCAGAATAATTTACAAAAGTCAAGTATTATATGAAATTGAAGTGGAAGGTTCATAGTCCGCCAGATTGAACCAAAGTGATAAAAGCTTTTTATCAAGCTTATGAGCATCTACATTTTACTATATGATATATTGATTGAATAATTACATTCAAATACTTATATGATTAATATGTACGGTTAATTTTATTTGCTAAAACAAATTATTTTTTAAAATTTTTGTGTAGCTTATTATAATTTAAAAATTCTTGAATGTTTCAATAAATTGAATATAGAATCAATGTAATGATGCCCATCTGAATTCCCGTTATGCAATGAACATCTACTATATAGAACTATTTGCATTAGATAATTTCAATTTACTATATCTGATGTGTTCCATATAATAGAAGTACAAATGTATTATATACATATAATATAATTTTTTATAAAATTTATAGTTTAAATTAATTATATGTAAAAAAGAAAAAATTATTATATATAATAAAATATTAACTGTTGTTAATTTTTCATGCTATAGCATAGATAGATTATTTGTATATGAATCTGGAATAATATTAAAATTATGAAATCTTTCAATGAGTACGTAAACTTCTTTATATTCGAACAAAGCCATTTGTTACTACAACTTTAATTTGACAACATAATTGTGTCGATTTAATCAAATATTTTAAATGGGGACACTCTGACATTTATAATGTTATCGTTCATACTATCATTATTGAATAGAATTCAAGAATAGAACATATTAAATAATATAGGTACTTCGTCAATAATTAATTAATAAATAATCGTTAATTGAATTGATAATATGCATGTTCTTAAGTTTATTTTTATGTCAAATGTCCAATATATTTTCTGATAGTCATATAATGATATAATTAATAAAATATGAGTCATTTAAAATAATAAAGACAAATTTGTAAGGTTTATAAAAACGAATTAATTTTATAAGAAATTTATATTGCTGGGTCAACCATGATATTAGCTTGTTTGAAATTAATATTAGTCAGTTTCTCTTTTATTATATTCCAAAATTGCAATAAATTTGAATCAAATATTATATAATAATTTGATAAATATAATTGATATAATGAATAATTCATTTCGAATTTCAACAAATGTAAGTATTCTCAAATATGTTTATTATTTTAAGTAATTTTCTATATGTTAAATCTAAAATAATAATAATTAGTATTTTTTGTTAAATAATATCAATATTTTATAAAAAAAATACTTTGCATATAAATTAATTTTTTTCAGCTTGACAATTTTTATCCATACGATGTTGGAACGAAATGTTCAAATTCCATAATTCCCAAAATATTAAATTGCTCGTTTACAGAAGGATATACTGCAAATGTATTTCTAGAACTCGTTCAATATTTTAACTTCAAGTAACAATTCCATAAAATCTTAACATATCATTAAAGAACTTTTGAATTTTTCACTTTAATATTTTGTCTAAAATTAATAATTTATCTAAATTAATTTTTAACATCAAATTAATAAGCTTTAAACTTTGAATATAAAACATTTATTTTAATTTTTAGGTACACTATTGTTTCAGCTAATAACTACGATTTCAAAAATGCCTCAAAAGAACTCATAGATTTATTTGTGAGTTCATATGTGCTTAGACAGGACAGAGCTGAAATTGTTGATCCAACATACATTTTAGCCTTTTCAAAGTAAGACAACAATTTGTATTAGCGTGTTTGATATTACCAAATTGATAAATTCATTTTTTCATTACTACTTTATAAAATCACAAAATTTTAATTTAAAAAATTTGCTTGAGTATTTATGTAACTAGAATATTAATTGCAGAATAAGCGTATTTTTCAATAACAACTTTGAAGGTAATAAAGAGATTTTGTTTATTGCTCTAACTCCGTCAATATGGGCAGGATTGATTTTTATGGTAGTTTTTCAAACTGTTTTCATGTTAATACTCAGAAAAATCAATTTGTATATTCTCTACAAAAATTGTGAGACTTCCTTTTACGACAATGCATTTATGATATATTCAATGATGGTTCAAAGAGGTAAAAATATTACATATCCAAATTTAAATATAATTTACTTGGTGCATAGTACATATATCCATATATTATAAATACTTAATTATATGTCCACATTTATAATCAAGCTTATAAACTAAATTATATAAAAAAATAATCTATAATTAAATTGCAAAAATATTTATTATTTTAAAGGAGATTATCCACAGGAAAAAGTATTTAGTATTCGAATTTCATTTCTGGTCATTTCACTTTGTTTTTTCATTTTTTATTCCGCATTTACAGCCTCAGTTGTTTCCTTACTGTCAATACCAAAAAATGATATAAACTCCATCCATGCTCTTTCCAATTCACATTATGATATTCAATTAGCCACAGGTTACGGTAATGGATCCTCCGTTCAATTAATATTAGAGGTAAATGAACTTTCATTTCGAAATAATTTTATAAATTTAGAGATGGTGAAATATATATGAATTTTACTTGTACATTTACATATAGGCTTTAAAATCACACTCAAACATTGAGAATATTTTAATGAAGGCAAGCAAATCTAAAAGTAAATTTGATAACTATATAATCTCACTGCGAGAATCCTCAATGAAGCCACAAGCTTGCATTACTTACGAAGACACAGGATTATTTTATATAGTGAAAGGCCAAAATTTTATATCTTGTTCTTGGACAATTCTGAATATTCTTAATATTAAACTGCCACTTACAATGTTCATGAGAAAAGGATCACCTTATAAAAATCAAATCAATGACGCGTGAGTCTTTAATAATGAAAATAATGATTAAATTAATATTCTAAATGATCTAACTTGGAATTTTGGGATATTAATTTTAATCTTGTTTGTTTAGTCTTTTAAAAATGGATGAAAGAGGGATTTTAAGATTGTATAGAAAAAGATGGTTCCCAGAAAGAAATTCAGAGGCGTGCAAATTGTACCAAAAACCACTGTATCCAATTGAATTTTTTCATGTTGCGTATGCTTACATAATATTGATTTCCCGACGTACATGCCCTCATAATAATAATATAAAAATGATATCATCAACATCATTTTCTAGTAATGATAAAAGTTAATGTAATAATTCTTGTGAAATTATGTATTCTAATTACATTAAATTTATATAATAATAAAATTCTGAAATATTTATATAATAATTATATCACCAAGAATTTACATTTGTAAAAATTACATAAATAACTTGCAGTAATATTGATATAAAAATGATCGTAATTCTTTCATCACAATGATATAATTTTGATATAATTCTTATCACACGCGCACAAGAAATGGCGGTATTTTGGTGGAACTAAAGGAGGGAAATTGTATAACTTGAGCTTTATTCCAATTAGTAAATTTGTAGCATTCATTTACCAAAGGATTTTACTTATACAATGAAAAATTACGCCGCGGTTGAATTTTTACATAACAATTCAGGGGAAGTTCAAGCCGTGCCATCATTTTGGATTATTGATATTGAGGGTATTAAAGTCTGCAAATGGCCAAAGTGTTCAAGTTTCAGACTTCAAAACTTGTTATCTTCTTTGAAGTTTGATTCTTTAGATAAATATGAAATTGACCATTATCCCATCAGAATCATCAAAGAATCAGGTGAGAAACATTTAATTCAAATAAGCATTTAAAAGTAGATACAATTCAGCCGACAGATTTGAGCCGACAGGGGATAACTGAGACTCCGTAGATTTCTAGCGACATTCAATTGTATAAGATTAGGTTAGTTTTCAAAGTATCAATTATCCCCGGTCTGCTAAATGTGTCGGCTGAACTGTAGGCATAGTATTTAAATAATATTAACAACATATAAAGAATTAAATGCAAAACAAATAAATTAATTGAAACAAACTTTTCCTTTAAAGATGATTATTTGAAAGCACGAAAATATGCACAAAGAGCAGAGGAAGAAACTGATATTCAATCAAGTTTTTGCGAAACGAATAAAAAACGATTGAAAGCTGCCGAGACTACACATTCAAATCAAAGTGAGAATTCAAACAAATTAGTTCAAAGTGATTCTTCATAGCTTTTATGTATTAAATCACATTAAGTTCATTATAATTTTTATGATCATTACTTTTAGATTCTCATCCTTTGAATGAAGAAGTTTCACACAACAGCAGCCTCAATACATCGGCCATTTCAATTTCAAATGTGATTGCTGAAAACTCACCCGATGCTACTGAATTCGAAATTCGACAAGAATCCAATGACGAAACACCAACTTTAGCTCAGTTTGTCAAGCGATTTGATAGTAATATAATATTATATGATATATGAGATTACACTAATATTTATTAATTATATATATAAGAAAAATTATTTATCTGAAATTTATTACAGGATTTGAGACGTGGGTCGTAACAAATGTTCAAAAGCTTTTGAATGAAGCGAAAAATGTCAACAGAGCATGTACAAGGGAAAAAGTTCAAACAAATTTTGAAGCTCTTCAGTCAAAGATTAGCATGTTTGATCTTCCAATAAAATCATTATCGCAGCTCGATAAAATTGAACAAGATCTTCAAGATCAAGAAAATAAATCGAATCTTGTATTCAATAGTTTAATAGTTTATAGTTTAATTTCACACAATATTTTAACCATTCAAATATTTAACTAATATGTTAATAGCCAAAATGTTTTTTCAATTTATTATATAGGTTTTGTATTTAAGTACCTTTGGAGGAAATGATTACCCTGAAATTATTAAACGAATGATAAATGAAGTTTTATCAAAGAACACGCAAGCTCTCATTACATTTTGTGGTGAAACTGTATCTGATAAAAGAAAATTCAATAAAATGAATTTATACAACGTCTTACAAAGTAAATGTTTAATTTTGATATGTATAGATGTATGTTGATGAAATGAGTATTAGGATTAATTTAAATGTTTAACTAATATCATCATAAATTTGATTATATAAAATGTTTTTACTTTAGAATCAATTGAACTTTTGTACGCTGAGAGGAAATCAAAAGGGAAATGTTCAGATCAGCCATCCATTGTGGAAATTGAAAATGTTTTGAAAGAATATTTCAGAACTGCCAAACAACGACTTCCTAAGAATCGTTGAACATGGACAATACACCAAAAAGAACTCAACGGTATCAATTAGCTAAGAGTGTAAAAGTTATTTTAAATGAATTAAATTCTGATAAGGAAACAAATTGTAAATATAATGATAATTCTTTTCATTTTGTCCCGTTAGAGGAAGATAGTAATAACTGTACACTAACTAATCAACTCCATATTGTAAACAATATTACTTATATAGCTTTAAATTCACTTTTAAAAATTTTAAATGTCAAGATCGATAATTTAGAATTACCTAAGGACGCTAGAACTTTATTAAACATAAAAAAAATCTCTCAAAATTCTATTGATTATGATAATGGCGGAAAATTTTATTATTTTGGAATAATAGATAATATTTTAAAAAGAGTTGATTCAGGCTTGTTGGAGAATGTTTCCGAAAGTAATAATTTATCAGTACAACTATTTTTTGATGGTTTACCTTTGTGGAAATCAAATAATAAACAATTTTGGCCAATTTTAGGTAAACTTATTCAATCAAAAAATAAAAATCCTTTTTTGATTGGACTGTATTTTGGAAATTCGAAACCCTCAAATTTAAACTTTTATCTCGATAAACTTGTTGAGGAAATTAGAAAATATGAGTTGAATGGAATATTCATTAAAAAAATAAAGTATGCTTTTAGCATTGATTCGCTCATTGGTGATGCTCCTGCTCGTAGTTTTTTTAAAGGTGTTAAAAACCATACCCAAGAAACCTAAGCGCATTGTATATGCATCGTAACAATATTGTCAAGAGATATTGGACAAATATTGTATTTGTCCAACGGTAAAGCATGGGATAGGCATTGGATAACCTTCCGACATATTCACGATATCTTTCCGACCTATTTCCAATATGAATACAATATTGTGTAGATATTATTACAATAAAGATAACCAATTTTACCAATAAATGCCAATAAATTAACAATATATTTCCAATATGCTTTCCCGATACATATCCAATATGTTCCAATTTGAACCTACATAAAATAAATACTCAAAATTATTTGATTTAAAATTGTTTTATTAAAGTTTACTCACATAGCTAATGCAGTAATATTTATTTAAATTGTAAGGTAACATTACACATTTTCGGCTTAAAGAATCAATTGAAATCGTAATATCTTTCATTTTGTGCGTATTACATAAGAAAATACCAAGAGCTTTACTATCTATTGGATAGTCTGGGATACTACATACATCTTTTATCTCTTTACAGATTAATTCGTAATTAGAGTTATTAGAAATAATTTGATTAATGAGAATTATACTATTACTATTTGTCATAAATGCATTGTCGCCTTCTTTGGTACTTACTTTATGACCTTTATATATAACAAATCTTATAATGTCATTGTAATTAAATAAGTATTCTTCATTTTTTTCCTTTACATCTTTATACAAATTTACATTTTCGTTTTCATATAAGCGATTAACAACCTGTTTTAAAGGATTAGTATTTGTTCTTAAGTATTTTTTAATAGTTTTCATATGGTTTTCAAAAGGAAAAGCACTAAACAAGTCAAGAGATCCATAAATAAGACAATCATTTGCTAAATGAATTAAGTTATGAACATTATATATTAAAAATGCATTTGTATAGAATTTTGGAGATTCAGTAACAAACTTTTTTAATAAATTATTCGCTAACATATTCCATTCAAGATCGGATGCCTTTTCAGATAAAAGAATATAAATTCCTGCATGTAACAATAAATAATGCTTATAAAATAACTCTTCAATATTGTTTCGCAGTGCAACAATAGAAGTATATATTAAAAATAATCTAAACTCTGTAGCTTTATAATAGTCAACTTCAGACAAAGATCTTGTTTTTCGAGAAAATTCACATGGTATTATTTGTTTATAACTTAATAGTTTAGTGCTAATTTGATCAATAACATGGTGAGGAACTCGACATAATAAAGGACCTTTCATCCAAGATTTTATCAATTTTTTAACAACACCTAAACATATATGATGTAAATAATCCAATGGAAACTGAGAAACCATACCAATATCTAAATTTAACAAAGGAGATATATTTAGATGATGATCTGTATCATGATTATTTCTAAAACTAACATCAGTTCTTAATTGAGAATTTAAAGAACAATGTATTACTCTTTTGCCATCCCAAACTCCCTCATCAATACATTTTTCACAACCATGATAAGCGTTATGTGGCTTACAGCATTTTGTAAAACTACGAGCTGGAGCATCATTTATAAAGCATTTTATTAAAACTTTAAATTGAATATTATTAATAACAAGATTGTTATTTAATAATTTACATTCCTCAATAAATTGTTCAAGAAATTGCGTCAAAGGTGGTTTCTCTTGTCCTAAGTATAAAGCAATTACAAATGGTGTTTTATTAATATATTCGTTTACGTATCCCATGATTGGCCAAAATTGCAATTTGCTACTCTTAAAAAGTGGCAAACCATCTATGTTTATAGACAAAGATAAAACATTTTCTCCGTGTTTTAAACGTACGTCATTTGCATATGGAGAATTGTCTACTAATAAACCAAATTTAAATCGTGATAAAATATAACTTTTTATACCAAAATAATAGAATTCTCCTAATCCCATTTTTTCTACTTTTATACTTCTCGGAGTACTTAATATTGTTCGTGCATCAAAATAAGGCAATTTGTTAATTAGATGAGGATTTAAAATATTAGTCAAATTAGTAAGGGCATTATGGGTAATGTTGTGATTTATTGCCCAAACTGCTAATTCATGTGGTAAATTTAATTCTGAAGTTGGATCAAGCTCATCGTCTGAATCTGTTAACACATACAATTCATCTGATGATTCAACGTTATCATCTATAGAATATAAAGGATTTACAAAATTAATTTCATTGTTTACATTATTTAATTCGGCACTAGAAGTTTGGTTTGAATGGGTTTGATTGAGTTCAGTCATCTGCCGCTTCACCGTTTTTAGGATCTTCCTCCGCTCTGTTCTTTTTGATGACATCTTTTGGCTTTCTACCTCCTCCTGATGTCTTTCTGTCTCCGCTTTGAATTAGCCACTTTCCGATGTATTGTGTAATGAGTTTCACATCACTCTCGGGAAATTTCTTCAAAGTTGATTCTAAAATAATAAAAATAATGATTTTGATTAAATATTTAAACAAAATATCTGTAATTTTTAAAAATGTTGTTATTTAAGTTATCTATCATGGTAAAAGTATTTTTTTAATATTGTAATATAAACAAATAGTTATATTTTACCTATGACACATAAGCAGATCGGAGTTTTCTGAAATGGAATCTTACTTTCCATTCGAACTTCATTTTGAAAAGTTCCAATGATGATCTGAGTCATACAGCGTCTTATAAAATCTTTAAAGTCTTGATTTCCCCCGATGACAGAAAGCTCCTTGCACTAAAAAGTTACACTTATATTATTCTCTTTAATTACATTATATTCGAAAACCTTAATTTTGCATTAAATTATATATTTTGAATACACATTAAATTTACCACTCGAGTTTTGTTTCCAGCATTAATAAAATTGTTTAACAAAAGAAGATCCTCTTTTGTTGTACATTGAAGTTTGCACGATCGATTGGGTTCAGGATGAGATGGCAATAAAAGATCCAACTTGTCATTCAATTTGTAAATGATCAATTCCTTCTTTGTGGTCTTTATGTGCTGTTGTTATAAGTATGCCAGTTGAGTTAATATGCTAATAAATAATTAATAGATGTAGACATATTATCAGTATCATGCACATTTGGCGTTACTTCATTACCTATTTCCGAATCACTTGACCCCGGACTCGCCATTTTTAACAAAAGATCAAAAAATCAGACTCGCTTACTTACAATACAGATCTGATCTCACAGGTTGCACCAATTGTAAATGATCAATTCCTTCTTTGTGGTCTTTATGTGCTGTTGTTATAAGTATGCCAGTTGAGTTAATATGCTAATAAATAATTAATAGTTGTTAATGAAGTAAAATCTACCTTGTTGGATAAGTATTAGATTATGGTTGTTGACTGTCACATAACCTTTCTTTACCTCTTAGCCCGTTGTTCACAAATCAGCACTTCCAACTCGCAATGGTAAGAACGGAATTGATAAGTCGAGATGATCCAACTTTAATAAGCGTTCTTTGGATAAATTGTTCTTGATGAAAAGGCTTTATGGCCAATTGAAGATGTAATGATTATAAATGAGTCCACTTTTAACACAAAATATCTTTATAGTTTGTCCAATAAATAACCCTTTATTAAATATTCAATTAGAAGATTCAATAAAGTAACCAAATGCAACTTCAATACACTTTTCACCCGGCCTAAACGTTACACTCTTTATTAAACTGCTTCCTTTCTTTCCTCCAACGACTGGCCAAGATTCTCTTTAAAAACTCTCGCTTTCTTTCCTTAAACTCCTCCTATTTTTCTCTTATTGGACAACTTAGGAAATTGACATGCAAGTGTTACCCACTCCTTGCACTTCCTTTATTGGAGCCATTTTCACCGCAAATTGAACACTCCTATATTCTATTGTGTCATTACTATAATATTATTTATGAGAAGTTCAGTTATAGTTTATGTTGTTAAAACGTTGTGTTTTAATTGAAAATAGTAAGGGTACGGATAATAGGAGGAGCTCATTAGTCAAATTTTCTGAAAAGCTCAATTATATAAGAATCAACTAATGAGAACTAAAAGACAAATGCTGTTTTTAATTAGCTATTTGTTATGCACATTTATTATATAATTGCATAATTTTTAGCTAAAAGATAACTAAAGTATTTCATCATAAAATTTAATAACTTGGGGGTATGGATAATATGTTGGACGACTGTATGCACACATATGCGTATCGTGCATGTTTTAAAACTATTTGTATGACTTTAAAAATTACATTAAGAAATAGAAAGTCAGGGCACCAAAATGAGAACTGTCACAATGCAATGTACTCAAACGGAGAGAATCATTCCATATATGAAATCGGCAAGTATAAAATGCCGATGAATTGAGAAGACTCAAATTTCCTCAGTTGTTCATGCAGTCACATGTTTATAAACAAGCACGTTCATTCTGATTCGACTTATAAACTATAATATTCATTTTAAGAATGAACTTATAGTTAAGACAATGACTTTAATAATTCCTTAGTTAAGTGCCACATTTGAAATTAGCTGCTTCTAAATAATGCAACACAAAACTTTTGGGATAATTACAACATTTATTTTTAGCCGCTACTAAATAATGTGACATATAAGACTGTGTTATATAAGTATGACATTATATTTAGCCGCTACTAAATAGTGCGATTACCTAACCGCTCTTATACTTTGCGAAGTCTACATGTATTTTTAGGGTTGCCGAATTCCCGGAAACAATATTTTGGAAATATTCCGGGGAATATTTTCATTAAATGTATTAATGCGTAATAATAATTGAGCACTTTCATTGTCTTCAAATTGACCCAAAGTTGAGGCGGAGCAGGCGAAGCACACTGAGCAGATGAAGCAGTAAAATAGCATTATGAGATAGAAGGGTCAATCCCTCCTCCTTGCTAACTCTTTTAACTCTTCTTCGATCCTCCTTATTCGAGATATGAAATTCTCGTTACTTTTTAAAGAATATCATAATAATCATACGTACTTATATAATATATATATATAACCCGAAATGTTTATTAATTCACTAATTCTATTAAAATATTGAATGAATCGGAATTGATTTTTTTGTTTAAAAAACCCAATTCAATTCAAATTCCATTCAATATTATTTTATTTCAATTGATACTGGCATAAAAAAATAAATATGTTTAAACAATAAGCGTAGCATTATATATTGCTGCAAATAACGAAAAATATCTTTAGGTAGAATTCATGACTAAGGGAAAATGGTTTGTCGCAGTATGAAACGCTGAAGGATTGAGGTCACTTTCAAATATCAATTATACATAACTTTTTATGTAGAACATATTTGCTTCTCTGATTTACCACCTCAATCTTTCAGCGTTTCGAGATACAGAGAAATTGTGTGTATTTAGATATGGCCAAAAGTTCCCCTTCGAGGCATACTGCGACAAACCATTTTCCTTTAGACATGGATTATATCTTTAACAAAATGTATCAAATTTAAATTCAATTGAATATTGCGTGTCATTCTACCATTCAAAAGTCACAAAATGCTACTCTGTATACATAAAGACAAAAGAAAAACTAGTATTTAAGCGAAAAGTTGAAAAATTGGTGAAATAAAAAATATTTATTGTTTCAATAATGGAAATATTTATTCAATTGTCTTTCCTTTTATTCGGCATTATTGTAATTTCAATATTCAAATATTTTTAAGTGAATCAACTTTAGTCATTTAACGATTTAAATATTTAGATTCAAAGTGAAGGATTCAACTCGATTTCTGGTGCTGCTTTTTCTCCTTATACAAAGTCAGGACCAAGGACCTCAAATGGTTATAGCTATGAAGATATTAGATCACAGCTCAACACCGTCACGTCTAAATTTAAATGGATTTCTACATATAGCATGGGAGTTAACCGTAATTGATTAAACATTTAAAGTAGAAAATATTAGCAATGCAAATAAATACAATAATAAATATATAATATAAATACTTATACACTATAAAGCATTAAATGATTCTTGTATTTAGAATCAAATCTAAATAAGAATTGGTATGAAGCTGAAGAGAATTGTTTAATTCCCCGAGCAGCGGCGGATTTAAATCAGAGAGCCAATTCGCAGATTAAAGTCTCAATCGGAATTTACCAGAATGATGATAGGACGATTGAAAACAAGCAAATTGAAAATGCATTTAAGGCCGCATCAGAAGCGAACCAAAGATTTGCAGGGACAGTGTGGGGAATTGTTCTCACCAATGAATATGTACAAGATGTGGAAGAAACAGCCAAAGCAAATCGAGTTTTGCAAATGATTCGCGAAAATCGGAACAAGGGGCTTCGGGTTGGGACGCGGACTCACCATTGCGAATATATAATGGCCGACAACAGAGGGAGAGCCATGCAACTCATTATGGCCCAAATTGCCAGAGAATCAGATTTCATTATGTGCAACGTCTATCCAAATGCGAGTGATTGCAATGCAGCAGTAAAGTCAGAATATCAATTTTTACTTATTCAAAATATTATTTTATAACTTTATGATAAAATGGATTTTAATTAGCTAAGAATTCTTTCATATAATAATTGTTTATATACATATATTGTTTATCTAAAAACTATTATAAATATTTTAGTATTTTTTTTAAAACTTGATCAAAAAAATAATATTTATTAATTTATATTTATAAGCTAATTAATATTTTAGTTAAATTCTTAGAATTTTTTAAATTTGCTATTAATAATTAATATTAATTGAAAACTTTCATTAATATATTTTTTTCAATAATTTAATTTTTTATATTAAAATTATTTTAATAAAAAAATATATTAAATGTTTTTGGATGCTTTTTAAAGAAATGATTAATATAAATTAAAGTAATAATTTATTTTCAGAGTATGCCACTTGAAGGCGTTCGAAGATCAATCAGTTCAATTGGAATGTTTTTATTGCAATTAAGGGCGCGGTTTTTAAGTATTAACCCGATGTTGGACGTGATGGTTGGAGAAACTGGTTGGGCTTCTCAGGGCGAGACGTTTAACAATTGTCCCAACAACATTGAGAACATGAAAAACTTTTGGTGGGGGATGGCGGACTGGGGACAGCAAAACAACATGAAAATTCACTTTTTTGAGGGAGTGGATGAACCGTGGAAAGATGGAAAAGAAGGAGAGAAGCATTTTGGATGGTGGTTCAGAAATGGAAACTCCGAACCACCAAATCTGGTAGAAAAAGTTAGTATGATGTAAATTTGATCCACATTTAATTTCTTCATCTTAAATTATAAAAAATTACGTACTTGTTTAAATAAGTAGATGGATATAAAGGATAAGTATA
>VJMY01000820.1:0-30159 GCA_009869795.1 Neelides sp. FZ-2019
AATTACAGTTGCAACATTGTGGTAATGAGTCCAATTGTAATTCTGAACTTCCATGTCTCCTCTTACTGTTGCATAACTCTCATCAATGAGTCTAAAATAAAATAAATTAATTAAATGGAATTAGTGTTAGTTTATAATGTCTATTTTGGTTGGATATTTGAGAGAAATTTCTAAATATCAATTCCAGATTCTGAGATAGCAATTTGGGATAGAAATAAAAGCTTATAACTTATGGGGCAAATTGACATACGTACACAACGCTATAGAATTACAAGTTTGATTCGGCAAATATAAACTAGTTTTGAAACTATTTTAGTCGTATTTAACCAAATTGAAAGAGTCAGGAGAATTTATTGTAAAGTCCATTACCCTTGAACATTCTCAATTGAACTTGTCAAAGAGATTCTATTTTGAGCAAAAAGCGGCAAATAATCATTTTGCTGTTCCGGTGAAAGCATGAAGTCTGACTCTCTTCCAATGATATTTGGCCCATCCCAGAAATCAACCTGTACAATGGTTTTTAATCAACTATTCGCCAATTTTATACAATTAGCTTTATGAATATTTCTTATGTTTATTTAGAAATTTACCCCATTTTTCTCCATCGTCAAGAGAAGTTGAAGTTCTTGGATATTGCGCGGCGTGAGTTTAAAAACTTTATACCCATCATACCTTTTTCTCTCTCCAAAAGAAAGAGAAATAAGGGCAAATAAAACGAAGCTGCTTGAAAGCAATTTCATTTTAAAGGAAAAATATTGTTGAACTCAATTCAACTAAACTAATATATATATATTTAATAATAATAAATTTAACTGTATATTGACATATAAATTGTACAAAAGCAATTAATACTTAAGATACTTCTCCGAATGCTTCCAAAGAAGTCTCGAAAATACTAAATAGTTCAGTTGAATTGACTAACTTAATTAATTGAAAAGTTCGCATTCTCTTCCTATCTCTTCATACTTATCTTCATTAATTGTCAATTGTCAAATGGTCAACTAAGGTTTACATTTTACATCATTTTATAATCTTAATTTACATTATAATGTTAATTGAATGGGCAATGGCTGCTTTGATAAGAGATTACACATAGATATTACATTTCCATTGTGTATTCTTTGTATTCTATTATATGTATTCTATATACAATACTAAATAATCGTAGTAATTGGTAATGTTATATTATTTATGTAAATAGTTATTCTCAAAGCAAAACTATGATTGAATTCATCAATAATTGGCATTCATGTTCAATGTTCAAATTGATTGTTAAATTGCAACCCAATTATGAAATCTAATACGATGAACTTAATTGATTACATATTTATCTAAATGAAATAATCGTGATAAAAACGCGTTGTGAGGAGTGCGACGAAGAAAAGATCACGTTCAGGAGCACAAAGGGTTTTCCTTGATTTTCAGAATTCCCTATCTTTCGATTCACAATTTAATAAAACTAATTTTTAACAATGTCAGTCAGTTAGGTAGTTGTTGGTATCAAATCAAATATTAAATAAAATGCGTATGAGTAGGTGTGATAACTTAAAATCTTAGGCATATCAATCAGCGATTTATAATGATAAAAAGAAACTAACTAAGCTAAATAAGATGTCTTATACAGTCTTAAATGGTCGTCAAAATTTATTAAATTATTGGATAAAATAGTAATTGTAATAAATATGGAAAAAATAAGATTGGATAAAATATTTCCCTCGCATTGCCCCGCATGAAAATTAATTACACAAATCAATTTGTATCTTCTTTCGTTTTATTTCAAAGAAAATAAGATTCCTTAACCAAATACAACTTCTATAGCAAAGTAGAAATTAAGTGCGAATAGTTGTGTAAATCACAATAAGAACTGTCAGAGCAAGGACGAAGGGGTTGAATGAAATGAGAAAACCGCTATCAGGCTCAGGACGATCCGCTTTCACATGTTCGATCATTGCCTCGACCCAAACCTTTAAACCCCATATTTATATTTTAATCAATTATGATGAAAGTTCATACTTTATAATATAATTAAATAGATTCAGCACATATTAGAATACACATACCTAAACGGTCAAAATCATATTTATTTAAATCATATTTAACTAACCGTAAATCCATCAATGAATTCAATGGATGCAGGGATGATTTGCTCTGGCGGAAGAAGAAATCCAAATTTTCCTTCGTCTCTCATTTCATAGGCAATTGTAAAGGGAATGTCGTGAGCTCCTTTGGCCCAATCTATGCTTCCACCAGCAGCAGCATCTTCCATGTTAAAAATACTTTTTAACTAATTGGGTGCATGATTATAATATTTTGATTATGTTATGTATAGACTTGTCCCATATTTTAAGATATGTGCAATTAATTATTTACGAGATAAAACTTTTTTAACTTACAAAGCAATTTTACAATGTTATTAGCTTCATAAATGGTTCCATTGTGCTTGGCATGAGCTGTAATAGCCCTCTTTGCTATTTCCATCTAATGTATTTTAAAAAAACTTTTAAATTCTAATTTAGATCAGTATTTTTGAAGTTATAAAGAATTTTATTATTGATAAATTACATATTTATCATAGTCCTTTATTCTCTCTGGTGAATGTCCGTTTGGAATGAGGATGAGTTGGGAATAGGCGTGAATGCTGAAGAATCCCACAACTCGCCCTTTTTCTTCCCATTCAAGACTGTTGATAAACTCGGCAATTGCCAATGACTCGTTTTCAGAGAAAGCCCAAGGACCTCCGAAGGTCTCAGTGCAAGTCCGCGTAGCTCCAGTTTCTAATTCAAAGCATTCAAATATAGAAAACATTTTCTCTAATATCATTATAATTTCTTTATCATTTTTTTCATTTTCATATCCCTAAATTAAAGAAATTAAACATTTAGTCATTTACCCATCCAATGGAATCCGAAATTCCTGTTCGGATCTGCTCCAATGCACAGTTGACCTTCGATGGTGTGTGGCCTTCGAGTTCGTCTCCAAAGTCGATCCTAAACAAAAATATTAATATAGTAGAGGTAGTTAATATGTTAGGTTAGCTAATGGGGAATGACCCCTTATATAATATAGAATTGATCGAATATAGGTATGTATCCTAAATTATGTCCCGAAAATAAAGTGCGAATTTACCCCAGAAATGGTAAATTCGTATCCGTCCGGGTTGGCCATTGGAAGAATATACCAATCCAAGTCATCAGTCCAAGTTTTCATTGCGTCGTTCGTGAGGAGTTACGTTGATCAAGTACATGCAAACCGCATTGGTCACCCATTCCCGAGAGTGAATATCTAATTTATAAATTCGTGTAATTAAAGACTAATAAGTTTCAATAATGCAGTTTAAAGACTAATTAAAATGACCATTATGAAATGGATTATGAACTGTATATTTGTGCAAAAGAGTCTTACTGCAATCGAGGAAAACGACGTGTTTTTTAACTCCGCCAGTAGAAATATGCATAGCTAGAAGATCTCGCCCTTCGAAACTTTTACCAATTAGTTCAGTTTTTGCTGAAGGATGTTGAGTGGCCATTGACTTCATCCACGCATGAATCTGTTCAATATATGGCATTTTTTAAAACAAAAATTCATTTGTTATCAGTAATTAGAACTGGGTTATTAAGATGATATTGTTTATAAATGTTTACCGTCTCGACATTATGATATTGAGTCCAATTGTAATTTTGAATTTCATTATTTATAGTTACACTTTCAATTAACCTATCCAAAGGAGATTAATATAACAAATAGAATTGCTATAACATATTATAATAACATTTTTATAATTATTTAATGTGCATGTGTACAATGCTTATTTACTTTTGCTGTTTAAACTTGTGTGTTTAATAGAATGAGAATCAATTTACCCCTGAACATGATTGATGGAATTCCTCACAGAGATACCCCTTTGATTAAAAAGTGTTAAATATTGTTTTTGGTGTTCGGGTGAAAGCATGACGTCTGATTCTCTTCCGATCACATTTGGTCCATCCCAGAAATCAATCTAATCAATTAAATATTTAAATAGATTTTTTAAAAACCATTTATATTCCATTTGAAATATGGGCCTAGAAGGAGGAATGAGCTTTTATTTTACTTACTCCTTCTTTTTCCATAGTTAAAAGAACTTGAAGATCATCTTCATTATGTGGGGTAATTTTAAACACTTTGTAGTCGTCGTACCGTTTCTTCTCTCCTGAACAAAGAGTCAAAACGAAGAGCAAAACGAAGCTAAAAATTATTAACTTCATTTCAAAGAACAAATGAAAAATGAACAATTCACACAAATAAAATCTACTAACATTAACTCTATAATAACCCTTTTACTCATTCATTTTGTGTTTAGATTAGAAAAAATGATTCAATTTGACCATTCAAAGTCTTATCTTGTACTCAATTCAATTATAGCTACTTTTAATCAAACCTTGTCACTGTTAATTACATGCTTACATACTTAACTCACAGAACTACAATCAATGCTCTTCCTCTCATGAATAGCTACCTTAGCCTATAGCATTAAATGTTGAATAACAAATGAATAGACTAGAAAATAGATTTGAAAATGTGTATCAATACATAGCACATAGTGATATACGCCAGTACTTCTAATTTTAAAATTTTTGATGTAAATTGCGATTCCAACTTGTTTAAAGTTCATTCAAGGCATCAGTTTTAACATTTAAATAGAAAGTCATGTGTTTTGGTCAATTCTGTATGATAATTTGATCTAAATCTTTAATGAAATAAATGTCACGGATTTATAGCCAAATGGAACTAATAATGAATTTCATTATTTTCATTACAATACGAACCGAATCGCCTAGTCAGTTAAAAATGATTATGAATTTAATGATGAAATTGAAATTTGGACATGTAAATAAACGTTTTTAATTAGGAAATACATCATTTAGTACAAATAACTGGAGTTATACATTGTGTGAAAAAAGTTTCAAAATAACAAATGAAAAATCAAAATTAAAAGCCAAACAAGATTAATTATAATAACTGAAAATTGGTGTAATTCTCATCGTTTTCAATTAATCATTCAATATTGTAAGAATACAGCAGGGAATGGAGTTAATAAAAGCATATGAATCGTTTTCCCCATTAATGATAAATGAATTATAAATCTACTCGCGCGGAAACGTCACATAAATGAACGCATGAAAGAACTTTAAAAAATAAACAATTAAATTGTGTAGAATCAGGGCGCACTATGTTGAATCAAAAATCATATTATAGGGAATATATAAAAAGCTAAAGAAAGGTTGAAAAACGAAAATAGTTTCCAAATTCTAATTAAGAATGAACTAGTTTAATGAAATGGTTAATTCAGGTGGGGTTGCTGCCAATTTGGTCATCGTGCTCAAAAGCTTCTTGGATTCTTCGAGATTTGAATCAAACTTTGCATTCGGTCTGAAATTCAAAATAAACAATTATATATCTTGGTAAGTTAGATTACATTAAATGCTAGTTTTTTCTTTTTACTAAATATAGACATGATAAAATGTTATACATATGATCTAACAAAATGAATAAAATACTTAATTGAAATTCTGAAGTAAGAGTCAACTTTGAACTTACATGGTAAAATAGGTGGAAAGACAGCGAAAGTAAGCAGGGTGAAAGTTTTGTCCCTCCTTTTCAACAAAGAGATTGAGCGCCTCGATGGAACTTTGAGCAGATTCCTTAAATTTCTTGTCTTCGTCCTAAATAAAATCGTTATCATTACAATTAATAATTTATTAATTAAATATTTAGCATTAGAATTACATAGAATGGAAAACATTACCTTCATGAGTCCAAGTTGAATGATGACGTAGGTACAAAAGAAGTTCACGTTCGTGGCATCTTTGGCCGTGAGGAGCAATTTGACAAAAGTATCAAACATCTCCGGTCGTTCCTTCAAACTACCCAAATTGGCAATCCCAAAGGCAGTAGAAATACTCAGCTCGGCTATACGGATTTGATCATTCTGGAATTTGAAAAAACCAAAGCAACTTCATTACTCATATATATATATATATATATATACATATAAATATTTAAATTTATTTTTTTAAGATTAAGATTTAAGAATATAATTTAAGATTAAGAAATAATGAATAAACACGAATGCATTAAATTAACAAATGACGAACATCATATTCATTAAACCATTTAATTATTAATTATAAATATGAACTTACAAAGTTCCTTTTAGATGCATGAATGTAATTGAGGATCAAACCAAAAGGATCCGGTTTCAAGAACTCAAAACCCTCAAATGATGGTTTATTCAAAAAGGATTCAACAGGGTCAACCTGAATTAAAACAAAATTAAACTCAAATAAATAACTTAATAGCGAATAAAATAGTCAATCAAAAATCGAAACTCTTTATAATCATATTTGTTACATACAACAATATAAAATTATCTAACAATTCGCATAATTTTAATCATTCATAAATAAAACCTTTGAAAAAATTATATTGAATTGAATAAAATTAAAACTATCCAATATTTAGTTCATAAAGATAATAATTATCTTTATATAATCTTATTTACGATTGTACTATTTTGTAATTATAAATATTTAAGTTAGAACTTAAATATTTGATTATTTGAATTTACCTGCTTGGGCTTAAGACACACTGAATTGGAAAAGATTTTCTCAAAATCAATTTCCTCATTGCGTAACATCGGAGGCGACGCGGGTGATGCGTTAGAAAGATTAGAGAAATTGGCCCCATGAGACGCATTTGAAACATTGGAGACACTCGCCACGTTGAAATTGGAAGAACTTGATATGTTGGAGTAGTCGTGGTCGTTCGTCGTTTCCAATTTGGATTCTTCTTCCTCATTCTCATCCTCTTCTTCCTCCTCTTCGTCTTCAGCCTCGTCTTCCTCTTCCTGTTCTGATTGCTCTCCATTGTCATCCCTAAAAATGTATTATTAATAAACTCAACAATTTACTTTACTAAATATTAATTGACTTAACTTAATATTAACTTAAATTATTGTTAGTTAACTTAACTTGTGAAAAAAGACTTAAGTAAGCCACCATTAACTAAGCTCAATCAAACCAAACTTATCAAATCATTATTTGCTAATATAAGTTGTCTTAAGTTGTCTTACTCGAGCAGGAGCTCATCGACGTTTGCCAAAAGAGATTGAATGTGATTCATGGAAGTTTCGCCAAATTCGTTGCATCCGAGATTGAGCGAGGAAAGAGACGCGAAGGTTCGAAGCAAGTTGGAAATTTCCGTTCCTGTCGGCCCACCGATTTCGTTCGACTCCAAGTTGAGCGTGTGGAGATTTCTGAGGGAACTCGAGGCTCTGACGATGCTCAAAGCTCCGCGGTTCTTGAGGAGACAATCCCCCAGGTTGAGTTCTTCAAGGAGCGTCAAGTTCCCAAGAAGGTCAGCAACCAAAACCCCTCCGTCACTTCGCACAGTGTTGTCGTTCAAGTTCAAAACTCGGAGCGACGTGTTGACACGAAATCCTGTACACAAGGCCCGGATACCAGGAACGTAAATCCCGTTTTGAGGCATGTGCACTTCTTCCAATGATCCCATTTCCTGGAATTTTCAATAGTTCAATGATTTAAAAGTTTGATTAGTTTAAAACGATTTAAAAGTTTGATTAGTTTAAAACGATTTAAAAGTTTGATTAGTCATAATTTGGGCTTAAATGTTAATTATTTAATGTTGACTATTGATTACTTATATGTTAAAAATTCTTAAAATCAGATGTCAGATGATAAAAATTGATCAAAAGTTCAAACCCCTTAATTATTCTCTTCAATAATTATTTATTGAAGTTTAATCTAATTTATATAGCTATTGAATGCTAAATGAACCTCAAAGAATTCTCCAAGTTTAGTTGCGGCTTTGTTCTCAAGTCGATTTCTCCCGCAAACGAAAACTTTAAGCTGGAATTTTTCTCCTCCCACTGCAATACTTTGACGAAGACAACCGAGAAGGCACGCGGCGAATGTCTGTAAAAAGGTTAATTAAATATTTATAATTTCCAATGAGCTTTGGTAATAAAGTTTCAATTAAGAGAGATTTTAAGATTTCTAAGTAATTTACCGATCCTCCTTCTGGCCCAAGTCCGTTGTTGTTAAGGATGAGTTCTTTGAGCGAAAAGGCCGAATGAGATTTGAAAAATGGCCCGAGACCTTCCATTCCAACCGGCCCAATTGCATTGTCACTCAGGTCGAGACGTTGAAGGCGCGAATGAGCCAAGTCGATCCCAGCAAATAAAAAACGCTAATGAAATAATAAAATTCATCGTGAAAAAAAAGTATATTGGTAATTAATTATGAATTTGAACTCTAGCATCATTGCATCATTAACAATAATAAAGATAATAGTTGTAAACTTACGAGAGCTTGAGGAATCTCGGTTTTGAGCCGTCCCGTGAAGAGATCTTTCCAAAGAGCAGCTTCGAACTCCGGCTTAGATTCCAGCATTTTGCCAATGCCTTTGGCTCCTTCAACGCCAAGCGTGTTGCCTTCAAGTTCCAAGAACTTCAACGACCGGCATGCTCTCATCTTCTCAACCAAGTCAGCCGCTGAAATAAAACCAAAGTATTACAAATTGAAATGATCAAATCGGCTATAAAATTAAATAAATACAAAAGGAGTGACATATTTAATTGATTTGAGTAATTATTCTGCAACATAAATTATAATCATTAAAATCATTATAAAGGTTTTAAAGGTACCAATCAATGTTTTATTAAAGAAAACAATTACCATCTTCTTCAGTTTCGAATTTCTTGGCTTGACCTTTAATGCTCACCCCTTGATCCCGCTGAATCCAAAGCTCAAAAGCGTATTCACGCGGAGGAACCATTGCACCTTAACACTTAAAACTCAATTTCTAACGACAATAAAAATACGAGTTAAGTTAGAAGTCGACGTAGCCGGTGTGAAAGAGATTTCTTATCCTTCACAGAGCGGGATTCTGCAATTACTCAATAGGAACCTATCATCAAAGTTGCATTTCTCCCATATTCAATTTCCATTCTCGCTTCAATTTCAATTTACTAATCTTAACTTGCACCATTATAAAAAGTCCTATACAGTAAGCATGAACATCAACATAAGCATATTCATAATGGGAAATAAGCTAATTGTTAATATTAAAGCTTAACTAGTTAAACCAAAGATAAAGATCTAAGAGATAAAAGTCTCACTTGGCCCCAATTAAATAGAAGTGGGTAGAAGCTGGTTGGGCTAACCGCTAACTTTCCATTCCTTCCCGTCTGCCCCGAGTTCCTCCAACGACCGCGAGCAGCCCGAGTCAACAATGGTGAGATTTAACCCGGGTTTTCCCCAATTAATTCCCTTCCTTGCAGAGTACCAACAAGAAGAAGACGAGGAAGCTTCGTGGACACGTTTCACATGGACATGGACGTATTGGTAAGGACGAGAGGCATTTTCATTTTCGGCACCATGCCGCTCCCAGCGCCATTGCTCCTATTCCCTATCTCCTAACACGGCCACATGCCCGGCTTCTACCTCAACACCTTTAATTCTCCTTCGCTCTTCTCGGCTAATTAAAATTGAAGCCTTAATAAATATTTCTAATTACAGGAAAGCACAGGAAACATCCTGGAGGTCGTGGTAATGCTGGAGGTCAACACCACCACCGTATCAACTTTGACAAATACCATCCTGGGTACTTTGGAAAGGCGAGTCATTTTACATATTTGTTTATTGGCAATTCGTTAATTATCCAAATTGACTTTAAGTGTGTTTTTTATTTAATTATAAATTCTAATTAGCCAAGTTCATTAACGATTAGCTTACATATCGTATACCATAATTTATTTTTAAGTAATAATGAGGAAGATGATTTGTGATTTAAAAATGGTTTTATTTAATTATGTAATTTAAAATGTTGATTGTAATTACAGCTTGGTATGAGGAATTATCACAAGCGGCCGATCAAGACTTGGGCGCCCATCATCAACCTCGACAAGGTCTGGAGTTTGGTGAGCGAGCAGACGAGGTTGCAATACAAGAATGCAACCGACGGAAAAGCCCCTGTCATTGACTGCTGCAGAGCTGTAAGTTTCCTCACCAATCATTCTCATTTCTTTGAAATAGAATGCTACAAGCCATTAGTTAATGATGGAATTTTGAATTTAATAATAATGTCACTAGTCGGTATTAGATTGGACATTGATGAACTAATGGATTTGCTCGTTTGTGTTCTTTAGGGTTACTACAAAGTTCTCGGAAAGGGAGTTTTGCCCAAACAGCCCGTCATCATCAAGGCCAAATTCTTCTCAAGAAAGGCCGAAGAGAAGATCAGAAAGGTCGGCGGTGTCTGCGTTCTCCAAGCGTAAAATCCGATTCGACGACCGACTTGAATTTTGTTAAATAAAGATTTAAAATGAAATTCACTATAAATTACTTTTTCACTGTAGTACTTTCACACAAAATACGCATTTTTAATCTATTCTAAAATTTAAATGCATAGGATTTTAAATCATACATTATTGTTATTCATTTACATTATTCATTTCGCCTTGATACTTACTGGAAAGACCCAAATGAATGGATTTCATCTTTTATCTATAGGCGTTAAAGGTAGGTTTTATGAGTCAAGTGAGTTTATTTAACCTATCAAGAAAACAAATATAATGAGAATTAGAAAATAAATTTTAGAAATGTTGGAAATATTAAAGAAACGCTTTATTTATTCAACAATCAACGGAATTTCAATGTTGCGGACGAGACTCATTGGGGTTTTTTCGCTCCCAGTAATTCCTCCCTTTGCCAAACTTGACCTGAGCTGACTTTGAGTTCACGTCTCGCGAGAAGAGTTCGTTGGCCGTTTTCTTGGCCATTCGCTCTTGGGGGAATTTCTGGTCGGCGACGAGATGAGGATTCTGTCCGTGCTTACCTCCTTTTGGATTTGGAAGAGAATATTTCTTTCCTCGAAGATTATGGGCGAATTTGGTGGACAAATGAAGACGGAGTTCGCCTCCCTCACGACTCACAGTCACTTTTGTCAATGTCCGATTCCCACAGTGGCGACAGAAAATGCGAGTCAGGTCAGATTCCGTGTTGAAACATCCATGACATCTCAGAATGTATTCCCGACTCGAGCGAATTTCTTTTGTGGCCTGAAACATTCAAAATCATTAAATAATTTAATTTTAATATGAAAATCAATTGAGAATTTAAGGATTTTGATCATTACTTTGTATTTGAGTCCCATTGCTAATAGGACGTTCTGCATTGCGAAATCATTTGTAGCCAGAGCCACGACCACGGCTTCTTGCTTCAAATGGGATGACAAATTCTGCGGTGTAATCCAACCATCATCGTCGTCCTCATCTTCTTCGTCCTCTTCGTCGTCCCCTTCGCTTTTCTGTGATTCTTCATCATCTGGCTCAATTTCCCCAGTTGGCCTTTGTCCCCCCATTAAAGTGACCTTCTGTGGGTTGGAATTGATTTCAAGAGCTGGCCATTTCTCCTTAGTCACTTCGTAAGCGAGGGCAAGAAGGCGGAGATCAACCAAAGACAAACTCGCATAGTCTCCAGTCACCTTCGTGGCGTTAAGGACTGAAAAACAAATGCTCAAGTTAACAAGTTATTAATGAATACCCCTGAATATAAGTATAATTTATAATTCAATAAAGACCTCCAATTTGTACATGTGTTGAAATTAGATTGAAATTATGTGAATCTTACTTGTGTTATAGGATTCTTCGGAGGGGTCAAGAACTTTGATTTGAAAAGGGAAATTGGCAATTCGCCGTCTCGTCTTGTTGTCTTTGACTTCATGGAGAACTTCTCGAACGGTCATGTACTCTTCAGCCAAATTCTAATAAAACAAACAATTATTTTTGAATCAATTTATAAATGCCTTATTAATTTATAACCAATTTAATAATGCCTTATTAATTTATAACCAATTTAATATTGCCTTGAAATTACAAAAAGTGTTTGTTGATAAACAATTTAGCTTATTTTTACAAACCTCGAGATTTGAATCATCGATAAAAGCGGTAGAATCGAGGATCAAGAATTTAATTCTATCCATTTTACAATCAGAGCAGTTAAAATATTTTATTTAATTCCCAATTATAATGAAAAACCAGAAGGAAATTGTGAACATGCTAAACTGCATCTGAACTGCACATGGATTATGCAAAGAAGAGCTAAAGCATGTGATTTATTTGAGTTTCGTGCCCGTCGAGGTCAGATTTTAGGAAAAGGGGCCCGACTCCATTCAAAATGAATCATTACAAGATTGATTGGAATTTTGTAAACAATTGCGTTTAATGTTTACGTGACCTTTAGTCAAGTCCTCGCAGTTCATTTACTTAACTGTCATTGATTAGAGCAAAGGGTGAAGGATGGAGTGAAGGCACAGGAATTGGAAGGACTTCAATCGCCCGTCGCCCCTCCGCCACCCAAATTCTTCAATTAAATACTTAACTAAACTCAACCAAAGTGAAATTCTCTTTTCAATTTCACCAACAAATTAAAAGGTGGGTTAGCAGATGTTTCATGGTTTAATTGCACGTCCGTTTAATTACTCACTTCTTATTTTGCCATTTTTATAATTGGTTTTGGACGCGAAGAGTCAATAACTTTTAATAATTGTTTAATTTCTATTTATGTTTCGATTTCTCAAGCTATTTATTCGTTAGTTGAACAAGTTAAAGTGTTGTGAGTGTGGGTGTTGTTTTTGAAGAGATTCTAATTCTGGGTTTCTTAATTGGCCTTAATAGTGTTCTCCTGGGAGGATGGAGATGATCCAAGTTGAGGATTTAGGCGGGTCGGGGGAATGGACCGCGGGGTCAAATGTCATCTTTCATCAAGAGGCTCAGCAGCAGCCGCTGCTCCAGGACTTTCTCCTTGAGGGAGTCGAGGGAATCATGGGAGGTCAGCAATTCTTCATTCTCGACTCAAACAATCGGATTTTGCCCTTCGACGCGGACGCCCTTCCTCTTTTTGAAGACGATGATGTGGAAATTCCGTAAGTCCAACGACTAAAATTATATGGCAGCAAAGTTTCTGAAAATTGTCAAGATATGAATAAACTTTGGAATCTGAATATTTTAGGTCTCACACCCTCGATCACATGTATGCCAAGAAACCTCGGGATCCTGACACAGAGACTACAAAGCCGCCAAGACGCCGATCAAAGAAAAAAGAACCGCTGGTCAATCATGTTTTCTTCCAAGAAGTCGTCGAGTCACCAAAAATCAACATTATAAGGTACTTATGTCAGACAGTAAGACTTCTTTATTGACTAGGAATCTTTTAATTCAATTTACATACAACTAAATTCTTTTACATTGTAATTGTTTATTTGTCATTGTCCATTTCTATATTTCAATTATTTTTATCACATAATATCAGTTTTTTTTACTATTTTCATCTTACATGAAATTATTGAGTTCTTGTGCATTGATGGGTTCGCTTGAGGTTTTCGAAGAAGATCTTCAGCTCAATTCCGTGAAGAACACTGGGAATTAATTCGTTGGAGATTTCCACGACTAATTCTGATCTTTTTCCATCTTGGCTAGAAATCTAGAAGATTATTTGATAGTTAGTGAAGAATGGGTTGAAGAGTTCAGGCTTCTTTGACCCTTGACTTGATGAATCCATTTTTGAAAACCATACTCCATGGGCGTCTCATGTTTCGACCTTCAACGGACCAAGGAAGATGAAGATATGTTGAAGCTCAAACAAAGGTCAAAGAAGTCTGAACTCTTTAATCCATTCTTCACCGACTATCAAATAATCTTCTGGTTTTCTAATCAACTCAAAGATGGAAAAAGTCCAGAATTGGTAGTGAAAATCTGCAAGGAATTAATTCCCTCTTTCCAGAATTGAGCTGAAGATCTTTTTTGAAAACGTCAAGCGACTCATTTCGAGATCCAACAATACACAAGAACTCGAGAATTTCACGCCAGATGAAAAGAATAACAAAAACCGGCATTACGTGATAAAAATAATTGAAGTATTAAAATGGACTTGAGTTAAAAGTTAAAACCTTTGTCAAAATGCTCATTTGACTAATCTATTTCAAGACTTTCTCTAGAAGATTTAATAAATAGGTTATTTTTCGAAACGTTCCAAGATAAAAAGTCATAACTTGTTCCTAGTTAGGGCTTTTTCTCATATGTTCCAATCGCTCGTTAGAGATACTCATATTATTAAGAAAATTAAAATACTCTTAATGATTAAATAAGATTCTCTCTAATGTTGATTCTAATTATTAATTATTTTATAATTATTTTTAATTATAAATTAATTGTTTTTCAGGCAACGTATGCCAGTAAGCGGAAACGTGAAATGTCAAAAGTTCTCCGGCCCTCCGCGCCCCAAAATTCTCTCGAAGAAAGTTCGAAGCAGCGACCCCAAGCGCTCCGTATCCTTCTCCCCGCGTCTCCTCCAACCCGACGACCCGGAGGAGTCCCAACGCTTCGTCCCCTCTGAACCCTCCTCCCTCCATGACCTCGTCGACCCAATGTCCTTCTCAAAAGACCTTCGAGAGGAGGAGGAGGAAATGGCCGCGGCCCAGGACCTCTTTCTAGACTTCCCAATTGAAGAGGCCGAGGAGTCCGGGAACCTCGACGTGGACTTTGCCGAGCTTCCCACCATACAAGGCTTGACAGACCTACCGAGCGTTGTCACGTGTCCAGTTGCCTTGTCGCCCTCGACCTCGACCTCCCCGCAGCCAAGGATCTCCTCGACCAACTTTGGGGATTCAACCATCAAGATCTTCCCGTCTCGTCTCCTCATTTCTACGCCGAAGACGACGAGGGCGAGGGTGCAGGAGCCAATGGCCAGAAGTGACCCAGTGAGTGTGACGATGAATGTGAGTGGTGAGAAGGGGAAGAAAGACCCTTCGCCGGTTTTAACGCCGACGAGGAGATCCACGAGGCCGGTAAAAACCCCTGCTAGGTTGGAGGACGCGGCCGTAGAGATCTCAAAGGGCCGGAAGAGAAGATCATGAAGAAATTAAATGTACACAAATATTGTAATTAACTTATTCACATTTTGTATAAATTAATACTACATACACCTACGAACTTCAATTGTTGTAAAGTGTTTATCAGTAATTTAAGATGTAAGTAGCAAATTGGTTGGATTGTAGAGTGATTGTCTCTAAAAGTTAAATTATTGTTCACGATCAGTCTCAATTATGAATATGAATTGGAAAGTTTGAAATTTATACTTCAACAGTTCAACTTGAAGGGAATGCATCTTGAATAAATTGCCATTTTGTGGGTGTGCGTGTTTCGTTTCATTCATGGTCTTCAATCATTATGGAATGATACAAATGAATCAAATTTCTTTAGTTATTATATTATTTCATACATACTTTCATGTATTTTATTTTCATGTTAGTCGAGCAATGGAAATGGTTAGAGTAAGAGCTCCGTCAACCTTATTTAAATTTAAATTAAATCATTAAGTTAAATGGCATTAGAGTAGAGAGAGAAAGAAGATGTCTCTTTTGCCTCCAAAGAAATCGAAACTGAAAGGCAAGTTGACAAGAGAACCAAAAAGGAAGGGACTTTTGGGGGTATGGTGAGACTTTTCGTTTTAGCAGGTAGGAGGTTCTATCAGGGGACTTTGGCGCATTGTGCAACTTCGCCCCCCAAACAACAACAGAGAACAGACGTAAGACGTAACCAGGCTTGTTATTTATTTCACTTTTCAAACCTCATTGAAAAGTAAAAAGTGAAATTAATAGAAAGAATATGAAAAATTAAATATTTAATTTTCTTTCTAATTCTTACAATTAATTTGAGTGAAATAAATGAAAAAAAGAAAATTTTTGACTTCTTTGAACTGTTTTTCGGTTCCATTTATTAAATATTTTCATATATCATATGAAAGAGAATGCTTTTGAATCATAAACACGTTGATTTATCTCATTCTCATTTATATATTTGAACTATCATTTTATTAATATTACTAAAAAGTTAATACCAATATAATAATTAGCAACAAAACAAATTAGTGAGTAAAATTTAAAATGAGCAGTTGAGCAGCGATCGAGAAGAGAAATTTGAATGAAATATTTCTTCGGATTTTAATCAAGGGAAAATAAAATATGCAAGTCTTTAAAAGACTTACATAATTCCTCAAACTGTTTAGACGTATATATTATATTTCATTTGTTCTTATTTAAAAATGATGAACCGAGATACTGGAATTGAAATCGAATTGAATTTAAACTTCGTTTATGTTAGATGGCGCAAAAAAATTACATTTCATTTATTCCACTGAAATAAAATGAAAAAATATGAAAGCAATTGAAACTTTCTATTTCTTTCAATTTCTTTCAATTAATTCACTTGCCCCCTATTGAAATCTTTCTGAAATCTATTTTTCAATATTACACTTTTCAGTGAAACTTTCAGTAAACAGCCCTGGAGGTAACCGAGTTGATTTGACTTCCCAGTGGAGTTCGTCCAAGTAAGTTAAGTCCATGGGGGAGGGTAGTTAGAAAGTGAAGGTGTCCCGAACAAGACCACGGGCTTATCATTAAATAATCCCACCTCTGGCTCCATTCTTCGCCTTCACTGCCAATTGTGAGTTTACATCTTTTAAACATCCGTTTAAATGGAACTTATTTAACCCTTTTCACATCTTGCATCATCCTAGCGAACGAACGAACTCTCACTTTTTATATTTCATAATTCCATTTAAATCTTCTTTCCTCATTCAAGAGATCCCATTCATTGGTTTTCTTTTTAAAGATTAATTACTCAATTTCATTTCTTGCAAAGCTCAAATTATGGAATTTATATGTTTGAAATACCATTGTGTTATCACTTAATTGACTTAATTTGTGCTTTTATAGGAAAAGGAGGAAAAGTCATACTATTCTCGTTTCGAATGCAAATGAATAAATTATTTAGCCTCTCATCTTTAAATCAATTTTGAAATCTCAATCTCAAATCTCTCAAGCCAGGTATAATTATCGATTATCATTTAATAATTTTTATTGTTTTTATTTTATTGGTAATTTCTGGTAATTTCGAAGCTTTTAGACAAATTCTTGTTAATGTAAATTTTATATCTGCCAAAAGTCACAAAGGATTTGCTCATCGTCACTAATTGAAAAATTAAATGAGGAACTTTGACTTTTATCACTCTTCTCTTTGGATTTTATCAATTCTCATTTAAAAGTCATTTCTTATCTTGAGTTGAAACGCTGATTGTGAGAGTGAACTTGATTCCTTCTGTGCATGAGATTCCCAATTAAGTCTTGCAATAAGGAATAGAGACTAACAAAAGAGTCGAGATTAATAATTTATAATATTTTTACTTAATAGTTTTTAAGTTTCTCTCGCTAGATATGTAGCTAATAAATTCCTATATTACCTATAATATACATAAATTTTGATTGGTCTGCCACAAAAAGGATCTTTTATAATGGATATTTATATTAATTTCTTGATTTTATTTCTAATTTTAATTACATTTCTAGCTCTGTTACAATTCAAAATTTCATTTAACATCAATTATTTATAAATAATTATAAATATCCTTAAACGAATGAATTAATTGTAAATGTTAGCCAAGGGTGAGTGATGCGATGAGTAAAATTAGCTAATATTAAAAATATGCAATTTTCAATGCACCATTTTCAAATGGAGTCGAGTTTAGATTAGACTGCAAATCAAACGCATGAGGTCGTAATGAGTGAGTGATGAGATTTGATTTATTTAAGAAATGTCATTTGATTGAGTGATTGCATAAAAAAGTTCCTCCAAGTCATCCTAAAGGAGGAGAAAGGACAAAGCCAGGTAGAAATTTCCATAGATCCTTTCCTTCTACTTTCCATCAAGTCCACTTGACCTGTTCCAATTAGACTTTTCTAAATCCGCGTCCAATCAAGTCATTTAAATCTTTATTTGTCAACAAGGATCTCGAGAAGAGAAAAGAGAAAGCATATTGTATCTTGGCAATTGGCTATCTATGTACTGTGTGTACATCACCGCAACTCTGTCCACAAGAATCCTGACATTGAGAAGTTTATGTAAATAAACACATTTGCTTAGTCAGTAAACACATATTGTATACACATAGGTATTACTTATATAAATAGTAAATGCATTGCATATTTGACCGGAATCCAAATCAAGGTTTCCTTGTATAACGATTGACGCAAGGGAAATTACTCTCCGTCACAAAGATTTCCGCCTGACATTTTTTATTTTTATCGTACCTTGGAATCTCGCATATTAGCAAAATGTTTATAATAAATTCAAGAATATGATTTTTATGAAGAAAAATAAAATTTGATCAAATATTATGTAACACATTTCCATAAAAATAAAAAAGGCCAGGCGAAGATCTTTGTAAGTCACAGTAAATGGAGTTCATATCTTGGTGATAAAAATGACTCGATCTCCTCTTGCTTTATATACTCACGCGTCAGTCATAAATATAAAAAAATAGAGTATGGTCATATGCATATATAGCCACTAATGTTTTTATTTCACCTTTATTATCTCACTTTTGAGCTTAAATGCAAGGTACTTATAAATGTTTAAACGTTTAAATGGATAAAAAAATCAAAATCCAGATTTGAAAATTCATCAAATCAAATTCCAGAGCCGACAGCATTAAAGATATGATTGTTAATGCATATTTTAAAGTTTATTATGTTTATTAAGTTTACTATGAGATATTATTAATTTATTTATGTTTAGATGTATACCTACTTACATTTATTATTACTTAAATTAGTTCTTGCTTTCCCATTTCGTTCTCGTCTAGTAATTATATGGAGAGATTGAGGCATTTGAGCCGTGCAGGTGAGCCATGGAATCCAATTTCCAATGATTACCATTGCTTGTCATTGGAGCGGTTGGGTTTGCTAAATGTTACAAGGGACATTGTGCTTTCGAAGGTTTTAACTTGAACTTGAGGAACGTCTGAGGTTAAATATATTTTTATGTGCTCAGCTGAGATCAAGTCAATGTCGTTCCTTTTTTATCCAAACACGCGTTAATCCACTCCTTCAACCTACATTCTCACTCTTGGCACAAAATGTAGTAAATATTCCAACTTGAGAAATCAAATCGATTTGGCGTTTGGATTAGGATTTAAATGTATTATTTAATGGTATTAGCGTATTAGGCTATATAGTAATTAAGCATTAGGGAAGGAGGCTGAGCTTAATAATAAAAACTTGAATTAGCATTTATAAAATAAAAAAACTTAAATTAACATAAATTTGGATGTTTTCAGGGATGGATTTTGTCAGTTTGTTTGATCCTGAAACGGCGGACGAGCCGGTGGGTTTCTGTCGGGTTTGTCCATGGGAAGAGAATGTGAATTACACGAGCAAGTGTAAGTCCGGGTCAAGCGTGAAGAGGAACAAATCCTTTCATCGTCTCCCACCTGAGCCCCAACTTGGGAACATCGAGTACAAATTGAAACTCATCAGCCCAACACGCCAGAGATTCGAACATCTCGTGACCCAGGTAATCAAGAATTCGGGCTCAATTCACATTCATGTGAGGGAGTTTTGTGGAGATTTGATCATTTATTTGATTTTGGCAGATGAAATGGCGCTTACGCGAAGGCGGCGGCGAAGCCATTTACGAAATTGGAGTCGAAGACTCTGGATTCCTCCGCGGCCTCACCAAAGAAGAAATGAAAATGAGTCTTGAGACGTTGAACCAAATGGCTTTGAAGCTAGGGGCGACCACGACGGTTCTAAGGGAAAGCGTCGTCTCTGCCATGAACGACGCTGCCAAAACCGTAGCTGAAGTATTAATCAGAAAGGTAAATTCAATTAACTAAATACCCACATTCACCATAATCCAAACACATTTAAGAAAGTAAGTTAAAAAAATTCTATAAGTTTACAAAAAAATCCTTAATTAAAATAAATTAGGGATTGGTATTGGATTAAAATATTTAATTTCTCAGGTCCCGGACGACCAAACGAGCATTGACCTTCGGGTGGCCGTGATGGGGAACGCGGATGCTGGCAAGTCTACGCTCCTTGGAGTTCTCACCCAAGGAGAACTCGACGACGGACGAGGGCGAGCCAGATTGAACATGTTTAGACATTTACACGAAATTCAAACAGGGCGCACTTCCTCAATTAGCCATGAAATACTCGGATTTGACTCTCAAGTAAAACTTTCATAGTTAAACGACATTTCAAAATAATACATTTAATGAAAATATATTTTTAATAACATTTATAAAAACAATAATGATAATAATTTGGTATGAAATATTGAATATTGAGGAAGTTGAGTAGTTTGAATGAAGAGGGAATTGACTTTCAGGGTCGAACGGTGAATTACCAGGAAGGAACTTCCGAGACGATTTGCCAAATGTCTACCAAGCTCGTGACATTAATTGACCTGGCTGGTCATCAAAAGTACCTGAGGACGACGATCAGAGGCGTCACCGGCTACTCGCCCCATTACATTCTCTTTGTGCTCAGTGCCGGGCTCGGGTACAATCAGAGTGTCGGGGAACATTTGTCGCTAGCATTGGCTTTAGAGGTTCATTGAGCATTAATTCAATTTCCTAGAATTTTTATTCAAATTATGATTATCATATGTATAATTTCATGCTCTATTACATTGGAATGGCTATAATTAGGTTCTTGGTCTGTTAACTGCAATTTGTGTTGAATGAAAGGGATAGAGGTGGCAAAAGGGCAACCAAAGCTATATAGGAGTGCTATAGGGGCCGCTATAGGGGCGGCTATATGATCCGGCCAACCAATATCAATATACTCCTTTTGAATGCAAATGGTCATGGACTTACGTGGATTTCCTTTCTAGATCCCTCTCATTGTTGTGGTGACGAAAGTAGACTTGGCTCCGACGAGCAAATTGGAGAAGATCCTGGAAGACGTGGACGCGCATCTCAAGCGCCATTTGACCAAGAGGAAACCCAGGCGTTTGGAGAGCGAAGACGACGTGATCACTTTTGCTGGCTCACAACCCGACGACTCGGAAGTTCCCATCCTTTGCGTCTCGAGTGTGAGCGGGTTGGGAGTTCCGTTCCTCACCAAACTCCTCCATCTCCTCCCACCAGGAATTAGTCCAAAGGAAAGAGAAAGACTCGAACAAGTAATACATTTTCATATACCTCAATCATCTTTAATTAAATATTCAAGTTTACATAAATATACATTTTTCATCAAGTTTACTACATTGATCATACTCATATTAAATCATTAAATTTTACATATTAAAAATTCAATGTTATTAGATAAATTAAGATAATGTGAGTAAATGGTTAATAATGATTTAATTTGATTTTTCTTCAGGAGCTTCCAGAATTTCAAATCGACGAGACTTTTCGCATTCCAGAAAAAGGGACGATTTTGGGAGGTTTGCTAACTCAGGGTATTGTGAGCGAAGGAAGTTCGCTTCTCTTGGGTAATTCACCATTTGATGAGAATGAGGGGGAATGGGGAGAATATAGCGTTTGGTGGGTTGCAGGTCCGTTGGTGGACGGGAGTTTTCATCCGGTGAGCGTGAAGAGCATCCGTCGACACAAAACGCCGTGTCGGGCAGTGAAGGCGAGCCAAAGCGCGTCAATCGGCCTCAACATCCAAGTGCCGGGACTGCGGAAGGGGATGGTCCTCCTCAGCCCGAACCAACAACCAGCTGCAACACTCTTCTTTCAAGTAAAGGAGGGTACGAAAAAAGGATAGGAACTCCGACCTACCCCTAGCGACACCTTGGGAGCCCCATTTTTCTAATTTTTCAATTGCATTTAACTTTAAAACGGTTCGATTTTTTGCTATCGAACCTTATATAAAACAAAAATAAGTTCTTTCAAAAATTCAAATAACTTTTCGTTCAAATTAAATAATAAAGTTGCTCTACAATTAAAAATGTCAATAAACTTAAATTGGTTAATAACTAAGTAATTAGAGCTAGTCACATCACGAAAAAATTTTTATCTGAGAGTATGATAAGGAAAATTTTGAAGAAATTCTGTACATGCTTTCATAGTTAAATAACTTGCTTTTAATGTCTGTTGCTATCTGAAGTGATGTGACTAGCTCTAATTACTTAGTTATTAACCAATTTAAGTTTATTGACATTTTTAATTGTCGAGCAACTTTATTATTTAATTTGAACGAAAAGTTATTTGAATTTTTGTGAGCAAGTTTATATAAGGTTCGATATCAAAAAATCAAACCGTTTTATGTTAAATGCAATTGAAAAAATTGAAAAATTGAGGCTCCCAAGGTGTCGCTTGGGTAGGGCCGAAGCTCCTATCCTTTTTCCGTACCCTCCTTTAAATTCTAAACACCCGAACTAACAACTACTGTCATATTATACTTACTACTTTATATTTATTAATTAGTAATTAATTATTATTATGTAGTTATTATTTCATGATTTTTATTTGATTATCAGGCGGACATCTCGGTCCTTTACCATGCCACGGCGATCACGAAGGGATTCCAAACCACCGTCCACATTGGGAACGTTCGTCAAACGGCTATCGTGGAGGAGATTTTCTCCGTCGCGCGGATTTGCACGAACGACCAGGCCCTTGTGGTGTTTCGGTTCATCAAGCGGCCGGAATACATCAAGGTCGGAGCTCGGCTGTTATTCCGCGAAGGGATGACCAAGGGAATCGGCACGGTGGCTCACCTCTACCCCTTACAATCTCTCATCTCATACTAAATCTCGTCTTCGGCTCCGCTCGTAGGAATAAGAGGGATTATTCTTTAATCATCGCTAAATCTCATTTACAGAACAAGTTCCATAATTTATATCAACTTTTCCCACCTATCTCAATAACTTACTACCTATTAGAGGTATTCTAATTTATTAAAAAAATAATTGTAATCTTTAATTCTAATGCTAATTGTAATTCCTATATTCGAAAATAGCTATTAAGACGGAAATTAAATGAATTATAAATCTAAAATTTAGAGTTTTAGTCTTACTTAATGACAAATTAACCAAATAACTAAATTGTCATCAACCTTTAAATTGGATTTGTGAATTCAAAACCTTCAACTTTTGGTTTTTTGGGAATCATTCATTGTTGCTTTTATTAGTTATATAATCTTCAATTTAGTTATAAAGAAGAATGGATAATCTTAAATAAGAATCAATGGAATTATTTTTCCTTCGCATCGATTAAATTAGCGGGCCTTGTACTCGCTATTCAAATCAGGTTCATGTCAAGGAAGGTCAGTTTTATTAATTTATGTAAAATGATGAAGTTTAGTTCAATAATGATTTTCCTTTCAATGCAATTTGGTAAATATATTTTATTTTTAAATCGCAGAAGTTTATATTTATATTTCTTCCATGTACTACTAAAAATATTATACTATCTCGTCTTCACTAAATATCAACTAATTTACACTTGCAGTATTCGGTTATGATAAATAGGAACAAGCGAATTAAATAAACGCACATTATTTTTTCCCTCCTTACGGCTTTACCTACGGGCGGTGTCAGCCACTCCAGAGTTTATCTTTTTAAATGTCTTCCGAGTGGAGTTGATTTCATTAAGGGTTTGGTTGACAATGTTCTTATTTCAAATGCAGCGTGCTACTACTATGTATATTACTTTTATAGGGTTTAACTCCAACTATGACCTCAAGACACTCATGGCTAGTCACTCACATGCTCCAAATTAGAAGATTCCTCGCCCAATAAGTTCTTAATTAAGCAGATAGTGAATATTCATTAATTTGAATTTTAATCTGCAGTTTCAACTCAGCTTATGTTCAATAAAAACAATTTAAAAGATGAAAGAATTGAAGCTGAAGACAGATTTGGTTTGGAAAACCTTAGAAGAAAGTTGGGCATAATTTAACGGAGTACAATTTTAATTTTTAGTGTAATTAAAATATGTATCCATTAATTTGTAATATATGTATAATATTGGAAAATGTGTGAAATTATTAAGTTATAAAAAATTATAAACGAAAATAATGTCTGTATTTCAATTATGAAATAATAAATAATGATGAATCCCAATAAAAAATAATTAAAAAATTTATTATATTTTATGTAAGTACATATTTTATAATTAAATTATAGGAAAATAATTACCAAAAATAAGTTTTATCATCACTCAGTTGCATTTCATTCGCTAGTTTCATTCGTTTCGTTGGTAGTTGGTAGGTAGGTTTGCGCGCTAGGCGCTAGGGAAGCGCCGCGCTTTAAGCGCGGGGGTATTCCGCGAAAATGTCTGACTATTCGAGTTGGCAAAGATTAAAGAATGACCCCATTCCTCAGTCATGATGACATATTGCGGCCCTTTTTGAAAGATCCATTCGTTCCAAAGACCAAAACCCAAAGATTCAGACCCATTTGTAAACATCCTTCGCATTAATCGAAATCGTGTAAAGTATGAAGCATTATTAAATCCTAAGTCTCCCATCTCAAGAAAGTCAAGAATCTCAAGAAAGCCAAGAATCTCAAGAAAGCCAAGAATCTCAAGATCAAGTGAACTCATCTTGTTCTCAATCTTAGTTCGTAAATTCTGAGGGATCTTCACTTCTCAATTCTTCTCCCACGGTCTCCGTCGCCTCGCGTCTTCGTCAATCTTCCAAGGCTCAAATGGAACCTTTGACCCGAGAAAACGACCAGATCGTTTCTCATGTGGTGGAAAGTGAGTTATTTTATTATTTACAAAATTCATTTATAAGTTACATAATCTCATCAACTACAACCTACCCAATCCAATCTAATATCTTAATGCTCAATTTAATCATGTTTAATAAATTGTCAAGTTTTTAATTTCTACTAAATTATTAAAATGATCACATTTTTAGGATTGATCTCATTGGAGGTGGAGGTTCTGGAGCGTGAACCCAATGCCATGTCAGTGGGAGAAACGAACGAAACACGATGCTACTGCATATTTCCCCAAGATGAGTAAGTTGAAAGACTGTTGCCTATTTGTAATCCATTCTCTAGTTCAAGTATGATTAAATTATGGAAAATTCCTTTAGCAAAGGGGAAATTCTTCCCTGGCGGGCCTTACCTTATGGTCCAAAGGGGATGATGACCATTTCAAAAATCAGCCAACTCCTAAATAGTTTTTCTACAGGAATCTACCTGGAAGATTTTTTAGGTAGACATTGAACATAATTTTTGTATTCTTCACTATCTTACGCATTATTACAATGGTTAATTCGCTAAATTATTTAAGGGAAGAGCTTTGAAATGAAGTGATTAGCTTTTAATCCATCTTTTTATAGAGATATATGAAGACAAAAAGAGGGAGAAATTGGACTTGGGAAGTATGGATTTTAAAAACGTCTTCGACTTTTTGTACCACTTAGCCATACCACCACATGGCCTCATCGAATTTAGAGTTAGAGGAAATTCGATTTACGTGATGGTAAGATTAAATAATAATTATTCACACTAGAGCTCATAGCAAAACGAAACGGAGCAAAATATCGGTCGTTTCATTTCAAAATGATCAATATTTATTAAAAAATTTGAAATTAAATAAAAGTATGCACGAAACAATTTCAAACAATTTCAATATGCAATCGATCATTTCGTTTCGATTTTGTTTCGTGATTTCTCGTAAATATTTCTAAATATTTCACTATTTTCTAATCGAAAACGAAATTGAAACGAAAGGCGTTCGTTTCTAATTTCGAAAAATCATTTTTTTTACCATTTCGCTTCGAAAAAGTTTCAAAATGTTTCGTTTTGTTAGGAGCTCTAATTCACACACATACACAATCGTAGCTTCTTAATAGCATTCTTATAGTTTAACTAAACTTAACTTTTAGGCCCATCAACAAAGCAAGTTGAACCCTCTAAAGGTGAAGGTCCAACAAGAGGTTCTCCACGGAAAAGTGCTAATAAAAGTAAATTGTATAAAGTAATCCTACGATGATCTTCAGCTTAGCCTGCTAATGTTCTAATACCTATTTATTTTATTCCAGCCTATGGAATTCCTTCGATTGTCAGGAGGATGCGATCTCAATTGCGTACATGATTTGTCCACTTACGCTCAACTCCAGTTGGAGACGCTCAAACCAATTCCACTGGTTTCTGAAAATCTCCAACATTACGTCAAGGGTGTCTCCTCAGAATGGCTAAGAAACTGGATTTCCGAACAGGCTGCCCTGACAGCCCCGAGCATTCAATACTCAGATTCTTTGCCATCTTCCACCTCAGTGGGAAATCTTTCTGAATTTGACTCTTCTTTTGTGAACGATGAGAAATCGAACGTAGGAGTGCTTTACGAAACTGAAAAGAAACTTCATCAATTTGACAAGTTTGGAATTTCTTCAAATTCCTCAAAAGCTTCTTCACAGGATACGGATGCCAGCAAAGAAGCCAACAAACAAGCCAATAAAGATATGAAAAAAGAAGTAAAAAAGGAAGTCAACGAGAAAGAACTAAAGAAAGAATTTGAGAAATTGGAATTGAACGAAGTCAAAAAGGCGTCTCAACCACTCGCTTCTTTCAAAATGATTGGGAAGAAGGCAAACGATGCTTTGTTGGACGCAAAGGTATCAGCTCCTTCATTCGGTTTTGGGAGGAACAAAAAGAAGAAATCGGGCAAGGTGCTAGCACCAACTCCACGTCAAGGGCCAACACTGTGCAAGAAGCCAATGAAGTCAGTTGTTGTTCAGGACCCAGTGAAATTCAATATCCCGAAGAACGTTGCGCCACCGCCAGCTCCAGCGGAGCACAAGTTCTCAAACGACATCCCAATTTTCACACCCATTAGGAGGACTCTTATGTCCAATACTTCGTCAACACTTGTTAAGCTCGATTAAATTGTTTTCTATTTTCTTAACAATGATTTACCAACAGTTTTTTAAAAATAAAACGTTACAGATTCTATCAAACATTTTCTGTTTTAATTAAAATTATGAAGTAGGATACCTACAACCATACAATAATGTTTAACAAGATAACTAACAATAAGTATTTTAAGGGAAGGTTTCGGCCTCTTGTCATGTCTTTTTTATATAAAAGTTATTGAATAAATATTTTGTGAGCGAATCCTATTAATGCTATTGAATACAAGGATGGCAGATTCATCTTCATTCTTTCCTTGAAAGAGCTAGAAAGCTAGAAAGCTTAAAAGTAAAAAAAGCATAAAAGTAAAAGTAAAAAAGCTTCAAAGTATCACATAACTCACATTGGTGAAATAAGGAGCCACGAGCTAAAGACTGAGAAATTAGAATAAGGAAATTCAATTTTGCGCTCTGACAAAAGTCTTCTTTTTCTCATTTGTCTTGTCGCTCGGATAGCTCGGACTCTCGTATCTCAATCTCGTAAATTATTGTCGATTACTTTTTGTTTAACTCAATTTAAACATTGAATTCCTATTTATTATCTCCTTTTTATATTTTTGTTAGACTTAACTATAAATAAATAGCTTTTTTAAAATTTTATTAGAGCAATTGATTAAACCTAATCCGTATTGAATATTGAGGTGTTTATAGTTTAATTGTACAACGACCACCCACAACCTACAATGTAGAATAATGAGCATTTCCACCTCCTACCTTTTCTCATCAAATTCATATTGGCTATTGGGGTAAGATCTTACGTTTGAATCAAATTAATGGACATAGTTAAGATTAATATTGTTAGCTTGTGCTCTGACTCATTAATAATTATTATAGAGTTGATCTTAATTTTGTAAAAGAGCAATTACTTTTCTTTCTCATAGTTCAAAATGTCTCATGCCGATTTTCGAGGTTTGGTAGACGCTTATGGTGGAATCCTCGCGTTGTTGAAACGAGATTCGGAAGACGTCCAACAAATAACTACCATCATTAGGTAAAGCACTTTTACAAACTTCTTTAGCTTCATAGCTTCTTCAAATTCCATTATCAAATTCTTTTATTTTAACATTCCGCATTGAAGAATGATTACTTTACTCTTCATATTTTATTTTTTAGAGAAACGGCCAACTCCATAGTTCGCCAGGAATGGAAAACTTCGGTGGGTCCCGAAGAAAAGAAAAAACTTATTGACATTATCAGCCAAGTTGGAAATGCCCTCACCAAAAAATATCCACGTCTTGCCAAAGTATTAAACCTTGTCATCCCCAAAGTCGAAGATGCCTGGAAGGGGGTCAATCTCCAACTGCTCATACAATCCAAAGAAGTCCAAAGTAAATGACCTTATAATTATTATTATAATTCATTAACTATTGATCATTCTTATCACGTTAACTCTGAATTCATATCCCTTCGTATGTTATACATGATACATTTAAATATTTATGATATTATATACAATTCAAACAAGTCGGTTTCAACATTCCTATTATTTCTTTCAGTCAATGAACTTTGGGAGGAAGAAGGTCCTTTGATTCTTGAATCAAGATTCGAATTCCTCCTAAGTCGGAAAGGAAAGGCGGACAAACTCGCACTGCTCATGGCCAGAGCGTGTTTCCTCAAAGGGAAGGAAATTTTCAAAGACGAACCTCCACCTCAGCTTCTCGCCGACGACCAAGACGATCTCAGCTCCTTCTCTTACGCGACCTTTAATGAATTTAGAGTCTTCTATGTCCTTCTTCTGTATAAATTTAGAGAAAAGGATTACCGTGAAGAGGTTCGGGTTTTACAATTAATTATTATTTTAAGCTTTAATTTTATTATTATTTCATAGTATGATAAAATACAGAATAAGATAATTACCTTTTATGAATGACATTTTGCCGATTTGTTAAGTCAGGTGGTCAAGAATGTGACGTGACGAAATTTTTATTTTATTTTTAGTTCGAGTCCATTCTCCTCAATTTCTCCGACATCGTGATGGTGATTTCGGAATTATTGAAGAGAAATTCTACCCAGGAAAGAAATTTCCGAATTGGCTCAGATTGGAAAGGCTGGGCAATGAGGAGTGAAGCAGCACTGCATTTGGCAGCAGAGGCCACGCAAAGATGTCTGAACACCCAGACGAAAGAAGTTCTCGTCCATCAACTCGTCTCCCTTTGGCTGGACCAAGTAAAGGGACTCGACGAGGAGGAGGATGTTTTCAACATTCTTTTAAGAGAGCTGAGAAAGGCCGACTCACCAGACTACATATACCTCATTTCAGAAATATTCAATAAGGTGCATCAAATATATTATACTAATTATTTAAAATTCTTCTTTTATTTTAATTGTCCAATATAATTACACTAATATTTTCTTTCATTTATGCACGTGTAGTTTTAAAAATTTAATACATGTAAGAAATAAATATGTTATCTAATAGCATTTTAATTCTTGTATACAGAGTTCAAATGCAAGCGAAAAACAAAAGCGATTGAGATTTTATAAATTGAACATATTGGCATTGTGGGTCCATGCAGTTCACCTTGAAACACTGAATGCACAGGATCCGCAAGATAAGAATCTCATTGACAAGACTACCAAGAGCCTCGCGAATCGACACATTGAATTGGCTGAGCTTTTCAAAGAAACTGGGAAACTCCCAAGGCAGTTCCTCATCACGGCGTTTTCTCTCGACCCAACCAAAGAACTCCTGGACAAAATATTCGCCGATGAAGGAGATAAGGACGTGACGGTTGAAATGTAAGGTCCATTAACATCACTTTCCATTTTATTATGTTTTATTAATATTATAAATACATTTTCATCTAAAATACTAAAATAAAAAGCTTAAATTAATTTAAGATTATCATTAAGATTTTTAATATTCTCTAATTATTTATTTAGTAATGACATCGTGGTTCCTGACTTCACCCTCAAAATGACCGAAGAATTGTTGTCCGCGATTATGTACCCTAGACTGAAGACCTTATGCGTGAAAAACGGGTTTAAAGCCATGTGCGAGAAACACCTCGAGCAGCGTGGAAGTCAATTCGTGGCCAAGTTGAATTACCTTGAACTCGACTACGAATTGTACGATCACTTGCCCTACCACTACGACGCCGAAGACGACGGGTATGAAAAGGGCTATGGGCCAAGGTGCAAAACGGAACGTAAGCTCGGGCTTTCGAGACGCTCGAAAGCCATTGGGAATTTGATGAAAAGAAAGGCTCGGCGGAAGTTCATGAAAAGCCAATCCTTTTCATTTGACGAGTCGTCGTCCAAAGCAATGACGACGGAGGAAATCCCCGTGGTGTTGGACAAGAACTTTGAGGTCAAATTCATCCAATACTCCAGGGGAGGCTCGAAGAAATCGCTGAGCAAAACCCATAAGGAAAACCAACT
>VJMY01000821.1:0-30132 GCA_009869795.1 Neelides sp. FZ-2019
ACATGTGAATACCAAGAAAAAGATTAATAATAAATTGTTTAGGATTCGAAAAGTTTTCCTAAACTTTTTCCATTCTCTTCTGATTCCAGTTGAGCTTAAACCAACTTTTTGTCTCTCGGCTCTCTCAGGAATACGTAAAACAAAAATAGGAATCCAATCTCTCAATTGTTCCTTTTATTCCCTATATCCAACTTATCAAAAATGTACAGGGTCGTCAAAATCTTCTTTTCGCTTTTCTGAATTTCTAGAGTGTGAATTAAGAGAGTGAAATTCAGCAAGGCGGAAAGAAGATATTGACGATCCTGTGTATTTGTTCTTATTTTCATGCCTAGCCGAAACCAAGATCAACACATACTTATCTGCATTTCCATGCAATATGCAAGTTCATTTCGAATCACTCAGAATTTAATCAAATCTCTTTCGAAATTTAATTCCATATGATAGAAGCCATAAAAAATTACAAAAATTCATAAATACTTTACAAATAATAATTTAAATAACAAACTAATACTTGGATCTTGAAAGCAGTCATTGTCCATTATTATGAAAAGCATCCATTAAACATTTCAAAGTTTAGAAAAACACAAAACTCGTAAATGACAATTTCTTTCACAATTGGTGTTCACTAAAGGTTTTCTAATGCTAAATCGATAAATTCCATTTAGAATTAAGTAAAAAAAAACAATTCGTTTCTAATGAATAATTGAGAGTGAAAGAGTCGAATAGAAGGGTTATGAAAGGAGTCTCCACTTGAAAGCTCTCCAATCGAAGCACCTTCCAGACTTCGTATTGTCTCGATAATCAAGTAAAATATGCATTCCCCCCTTTCTGCTCACTCCATATCCTCTTACAGAGTTATTAAAATTTAGAGTACTTCGAGGAGATCAGGCTCTTGTTCCATAATGCACAGTTTCATCAATTTATTAATGAAGCCATTCTACCTTTTGGCATTCAAGGGGATTAAACCCCTTTCAAGGAGCAGGAAAATCGAGCATGCTTAAGCTTTTCCAATATAATTATTTAATTGACAACCGTCTTCGTTTAAATTCAATTAAATAAAATAAAAGACCAATCCATTCATAGGGACATTGAGAGCTAATTAGCAATTCAATTATTTATTATGGATCATATAAGACTCATTGCGAATAACACTGGAATAAGGAACTTTTAGGTCTAATTGTTTACAACGTTTTTAATTGAAAAATCAAGTTTCAATCTTTGAGCTCTCACGATGAAAGCCAAAACAATTTAAAAATTAACGCTAAGAAGAGCCGAGCTGAGAACATTCGATCGTGATGAAAAAAACATTGCGTGATAAAGGCTAATAAAAGGATATTTTGAGTCTTCATTCTCGATCCAATCGTTATGCAAATCGTTTTAGAACGACCATGTTAAACGCCACTTTCATTTCTAATGTTAAACCGTGAAATCATTAATGAAGGTTCCACTTGAAGTCAAAGTGAAGCATCCGAATTCCGAAGAGTTATGGAGCCTCCAAAATGAGCTCCAATTTTTCAAACACCCATACTTAACAAAAATTGTTATTTTCATACACATTTAAAAATGTATATTTAAATAGCTAATACATTGCATGTAAGTCCAATCAGCCTATTACATAAATATTATACAATACAAGAATACCTTCTAAGCATCTAATCTACTAAAGGCACAAGAGAAAAGCGAGGTGTCAAGTTAGGCTTAAATGACTTTACGATACTGAAAGCCTCAAGGCTTTAGAAAATACTTACCTAATGTTCTTTCCTACTCTTTCCCGTATGAACCCTGGGGGAATTAGTGAAGCTAATGGGGTTGAAGTCAGAGGACCAACGAGAACCCGTTCAATTCATTCAATAACAAAATGAGTCAAGGGATCAAGCGGTCAGAGAGACAAATGTGAGTTTCTGTTCCATCAGATACAAATACGTTAGATGAAGGGGGAGTTGGAGTTTCGGACTCGGAGTGGGGATTCTTTCAAAGCCTTTTGAATAAGGGGACGAAATAATTTGTCATTGTCTCCTTCTGAGAGGCAAACTCTATAAATTTCCCCTCGATAAAGGAACTGTGTACTGTGTAGTAACTCTATCAAACTTTCGGCTCTTTTCGCTTTCATATCCATTTTCCATCATACGCATACGTGACAACCTTCACCCTATGCCACTTTATGAAGGTCTTTTCCATACAGCTCCCGGAATTTCCCTTTTAAGCCCAAACGCACAAAAGATATTGAGAAAAATAAAATATACGATTTTGAACAATAAATATAAAATTATATATTTAATCATATATTATTATATACCTTCCTATCACAAATCTTTTAAAATCAGTTCTTTATTCTAGTTTAAAAAGTGTATTTGGAATGTATGTAAGAAATTGAATTCCGAGCATTCAATGAAAAAGAGTAATGAAGCGCAATAATGCAAATCTCTTTTTTTCGGATTGAGTTCGAGAACACCGAAGGAGTCTGAAAGTGTGGTGAAAGCGAAGAAGTTCTGAGATAAGAGCCGGGCGTATTCCAAATGAGGGATCCGATGTGAAAGTTAAATAGTTGGAGCGAAGAGAAACGGGTAGCACGATAAATCATGTGTGGTGTCGTGGTCGGCTCGTCAGTTGCTCGCCCACTTTTGTAGATGGGGAAGAGGAAATTACCAGGCCTGGTGGGGATAATAAATGGGATGGGATGATGGGAGGCCAAACGGCTCACCTGTTTACTCTCCTTATATAAATACACTCTCAATACTCACACACATTATGCATGTAGTAATATGTGGGAAAGCCATATAGGAGAGCTTCCACATTAGGGCTGGTGTGTGCAAAACCCTCAGCTCGTCAATTTCTAACCATTTACACTCATCCTCTTGAAAACTTCCATTTAAGACAATGGTGTTCATTTGAACAATTTGTATTTTGACACTCGTAGAGCAAATAGATAGCGCGTGAGGGGAAGTGTATTTAATTCCATTTTGCCAATGACCCTTCACAGCAGGGGCGTTTCTTTCTTTTATAAACCTTCTATGAAGCCATTAAGTTAAGTAATCCTATATGCTTTGTTCTTCCTTTTAGCAAGATAGGCATATAAACGGATTTTGAATCGAACCATACCGAACCAAAATTCTCGATTTGAGTTCTATGATAAGTAAATTGTCAATTTATTTTCTAGCTCTTTTCCTGGAAAACAAAAGAAGTCGTAATGTCAGTAAAAGTGAAGCCCGTGAGAGGACCATGGGAAGTAATCACGTTCACTCAAAAGTGAATTATTACTTATATACGAATCTAAAAGCGAACTTCCGCGAGATCCGCGACATCCACGACGGAACCTCAACTCACCCCTTTGTTGTGTAAATAGTCAAGTGGGAGAAGAAGAAAAATTTGAACTTCCATGTCTAACTTTTAGTCGTCACTTTTGAGGGTAGTTGTAGTTTAAAAGAAGTTTGTAGCCGCTTCAGGAAACTTTCTCACCTTTCAACTCACTAATTCCTCATAAAGTAACTCTACAAGAGTTTTCGCCCTTTTGAGATGAAAACAGTCTGAGAGAAAGGTGAAGGAGAAAAGAGAGGAATGAGAATAATAAGGCATAATAAAACCCCAGTGCGGTTTTCAAACTTTGGAGATATCTGAATAATGCAAAACGGAGGGAAGGGAGGAGCTAGGTGAATATTTTCTCCTATGCCTAAGGTTGGTCATCATGTGAGATGAGTGGATGAGTTACTTCATAAATTATGGAGATTCATCGTCCTCAATTTTACTCCAATTTCATAAGAAGGGTTATGCATTCAGTTATTAATGAGGTCGGCTCCTTCACAAGCTCCCGAATCTCCATAATATCCTCACCAGATGCATTAGTTCTCCCTTGGCTTTAAATGAGCCTAATGGAATATTAATGGTTTAAACTTAACATACGATAGAATACTTGTTTGGACTCATCTTCCAGTTCAACTTGGATAAATTAAATTTGCATTTGACAAATAATAATAATGGTTTAATTATAGAAATGTAAAAATACAGGGAATATAGATTTTATAGCAGTATATTGCTAAATTGAAAGATAAAAACTACAAAATCTCATAAAAAATGATAAAAAAGTCATTTCATGCAATATAATAGTTTTAATTACAAAACTGAACAAGTCACAAGTAATAAGAAAATACTAATATATACTATGATAAAAGAAAGTTTTTAAATAACAAAACTGATCGAAACTATAAAAGTTATTATTAAACATTAATATTAATCATGAAAAAATAAATCTTAGAAATTTTGAGGATCGCATGTTATTGTAGGCGTCAAATGTGGACATCAAACAAAATGATTACACGGTATGAATGTAATATTTATTCAAATGTGCATGTTGAAACTTCAAGGGAACGATTATCGTGGTGTTCTTTTCTGATGGTATGGTTGTCGTGTTGGGGTGGCTGAGATCTCTACTGCATCTATCCGAACCCGGGTAGAGGCACGAAAAGAGCCAGGGAGAGTTCAACTCCTACTTCTCCATCATCGATCGGATTAAACCGTATTTGTAGGTCCAATTTTTAACATCCCTTTTTATTCATTAAATAGAACTGTTTGATCTCAAGTATACAAGAGTTTTTGTATTTTCACATTAAGCATTTTCTCTTCCTTGCTTGGGATTTCTATTTACCACTTTCGAAGGAAATTGATCGAATTGAATAGGAAGAAATGAAGTTGCCGGCCTTGTATCATTTCAAAAATTAAAATATAAATAATTTAATATCTAAATAAAAACGCACTGAATATATAATGTCTATAAAACACCAATCTTGTGTCATACATTTCAACCTCGAGCCACCAGGTAATTAAATAAAGGATTACTAAACCAGAATATAATATATTTTTCAATTTAAGATGCATAAAATTTTCAGTCATTTGTGAATTTCAGGTAGAATGCAAATTTTTTAATAAACGATAATTGCATTTTTGCAATTTTTCTCATATTGCCTTATCTCTCATCTGAAATTATGCTCGAGAAAATTGGATTTCGGGTGATTCGAGCATCAAGTAATTTAAAATAACAAACCAACAACTTATAAACTGTAGTTTTTATATTTTACAATATTAAATAAAATCAAAATTAAATTATCCGATTTTTAGGTGAAGAGGCAGGATATTTATCTTGTGATCTTGAGAGACAAGGTCCGACCATTAATGGTTGGAGATCAGTAAAGGCCTCATCTTCAAATTTCACACCGTTTCCTCAAGAAATAATTATACAGTTAGAAGCAAGAGCAAAACTTGGGCACATGCAGCTTCTCGCTCATCAGTATTTAATACGTAAGTTATAAATTAACACTGAATATTTTTAACCATCCTTGTATCCTTAAAAAAGTTCACAAGAACGATTGAGTGTAAAAACGATCACTTTTAATTTAGCTGAGAAAATAGAAATCTTCATTGGAGAGTATTTAGAGAGTTTTGCCGAATCGCAAGCCGAATTTCCAGGCAAAATAGACCTAGATAAAATTCACTTTATCCAACTTGGCCATGTGTCAATGTCGACAAACCAAAGTACGGGATTTAAAGCAAGAGAATTAAAGTCAATTAGCTTAGAGTGCAATGGAGGATTTCTCAAGTTCCTCTTCCACACGAACTATAAAAACAAGTACAATCGACAACAGCAAGTTGCTCTCGTTGCTATCAACTTATTCGGGGAGAAAATATGTGACGAAGTTGACGAAGACATGGCTCGATCCAATATAATTTCATTTGAAGAAACAAGTTTGAGCGAACGAGACAAAAATCTCTTTTCACCTTATGATGATATTTCATTCACTATGTACGTCGACGTCGAGATGCAAGAAATTATAAGGAAAATGGATTTTAAAAAGATGGAAGCAATTTTAGGTCATTTAATTTTTTATAATTCCGAATAAATTGTAATTGTTAATTAAAAATGATCAGCTTGGTGAGGTTTTAAATTTTTATCGTAAATGTAGACGAGAGATTTGATTATGCAAGCAAAATAAAAAGAACAATGGAACATTTGAGAAAGTCAGGAGAGCTTTTAGCAAAATACCAATTGGAAAAGCAAATAGCAGCGAGTCGTGAGGATTTTGAACGAGCCAAAGAAAAGAAAACTCAAATGGATACCTACAGGGCTTCACTTTTTCAATCTTACAGGATCAAAGAACTTCTTGAGCCAAATGGGGTAAATTAACTAATTAAGCTTATATTACAACCTAACTTTTACTAAACTTTCTTCAATGCTGACTCATCTAATATTAAATTAGTATGAAACATACATAAATAAAATTAAAACAAATATCCATTTGTATTCAAATATTGTCAGAATATGCAGTAAAGCAATAATGCACACTTGCACAAAAGTAACATTTTTCTCTTAAAAAATGCAGCGACTGATGGAAAACGACGAACCTGGACAAGTAATAGGGCTTATGGCTGGAATGAGCAGATCTGTAACGGAATTGAGTCTTGTGCCGCCAACAATTTCAGCAGCTTCTACACCTGGTGAGATTCGTAAGATTTTTATTTATACCATTTATGCAAATGTAAATCTGTGTGGATTAAAAAGTCAAAGAACTCAATATACACTTTTATAACTTATGCTAATATGACACTTTAAAATCAGAAAGCACAACAAGTGAAAGATTCTCATCAACGTCTAGACTTACAACACCTGAAAGTGAAAAGAAAGAATCTGGATATTATTCTAACGATGAACCTCGTTTTCCTCCATTGCTTGTCAAGTAAGCAAAAATATTAAATTCAAACTCTGAATTTAACATTACTCTGCGAGAGGATTTAAAAATGCAGATTATTTTCTGTTAGGAAAAGACGTCCACCATCGGCGGTTACTATTCAATCTGCTCACTCTGTTCATACTATTCCACATGTTGAAAAGGAACCAAAAGAAAAGGAAGAGAAAGCATGCCCCAAACCATCAAATCTTTCAGAAAGAGCTCGTAGATATGCCGCACTTCCAATTTCTGTTTTTGGTGAACAACTGGTAAATTTTTTATCCACGAATTAAAGAAATAAACTTTAAAGCTAACGAAGTTAGTGTCGCATTTAAATAAAACCAAAAATTATACCTTTTGTAATCTCAAAGGTTGAAAAAATCTTCTCGAGAAATTTTGCAGTCAAAGAAGACGGATTGAAATATCTTCAAAAGTCTCTTTCTGATTATAAAAAAGGAGATAAAAACAGTAACTTAAAAATATAAAGATAAAATGTGGAGATTTTCCTAACTACCTATATTTACTTATTTTTTTATTTATAATATAAACTTAAAAATAAATGAATGGTTTATGAAACAATAGCTATTTAATATTTCAGATCCGCCTTCAAAAATATTTCGAGCAGCTACACTTCTTCTTCAGCGGACAATAAAAGATACAATATTCAGCGTTTTCAATTTTACTATCATCACCCTTGTTTATCTACTTGATGACTTCTCTCGAAAGCACAGGTAGGGGAAAACAAACGATTACACCATAATAACTCAATAATATTGACATTATTTTTCTGAATTTATTTTATATTTAATTCAAACAAGGCTTCCTGGATCAGAATTGAGCCAAGGACTTGAAAGAATGCTACCAGAGCTTCTATCCAAATCGGGAGACACGGCACTCGGAAAGAACAAAGTAGCCACAGAATGCATTCTAAAACTTCAAAGTTGCCAACACATAAGGTCAGCCAAAGTTTGAAGCAAGGCATGAAGTTTATAGTTTTAATACTTTTAATACTTATTTATTAAAGGTCTCTTCACGTGATATCGACCCATTTAACGAAACCATTCGACACGCCAGTTCTTCCTCGATTAGCCCAGAGTAAGACGGAAATGGTGGAAGAACTTTTGTCAAAATACGGCCTCTCTTCTGAGAAAAACTCAGGAATGAGTGCACGAGACGTTGTAGAATTCGCAGTGTCCGGCCTACATCAACCAACTGAAAGCGTTCGAAGAGTCGCTGAACGACTCGTTGTCAATTTATACAACACACACCCGAAATTAGTCAGACAACACTTGCCATTAGAAGAAGATATATCACCTAAGAATATTCAATTTAGACAATTGTTCCAACAATTCGACAAAATAGATAAAGAGGTAAGAAAATTCAATAACCTATATAACTAAAAAAAATTCAATTAAACGAAAGAAATTAATTAATTTCTTGTCCATTTTTTTAGAGAAAAGACGGAGCAAGCCTATCTGTTATCCTCAAAGATACAGGAGGAAAAGGTAACAACACATCCATGACCTCAAGCGTTTACATTCCAAAAATGTGAATAACATTATAATTTTCAATCTTAAATACTCTTATCGTTAGTTTAGTTTATACAATTAGAATATGTCTTACATTGCTTCAATTTTTATCAACACTTGCCTTTAACAACAAGCAATTCAAGTGCTTTTATTATGAAAAATGTAGTTATAATTTTGTTAAAATCTGCCATTTATATACGAGTACAACAATTTTACAATGAGTCTTTAAACATCTCACTAATTTTGACTCATACTTATATTACACAGACGATTTTGATCTATCTAACAATAAATTAAATCCCAGTTTTAATAATTATTAAATATTATTGTCTTTGGCATTAATAATAAACCAAGTTTACTTACACAGTGCACTTTAACTCTATGCATATTAATTATTTAATAATACAACTCGTAAAATGTCATTCCCTACTTTAACTATTTATGTATACATAATACTAATATAAAAAATAACTTGAACACGCTCCAACACCTCACTAATAGTTAACTAGCTTTGTACCTTCTGAAACAAATACACGCGTGTACTTACTATAATCTATTGCTGTGTAAATAAGCAAATACCCAATGAGACTTTTAATATAATGATAAAATATAATGACTATGATAACTGATCATTATTTACATTGAATATAAAATTATTATATCATGTATGATTGATGATGGTGCTTAAATAATGCTAAAGAAAATTCAATGTGAAATAAAAACAAAAACTCTGACCTTTAATCCTTTTAATAAAAAAAAACCGGCTTATGGTAAAACTGAACAAATTGGACTATCTTCAGTCGAATTGTCTTCAACACTTTTTTCTCCATTTCCGCATTCGCTTTTGCTACTTGGCTCTTCCTCTTGAATCTCAGCTTCTTCAACTTCCATCAATTTCTCATCTGTCTTATCACTTTCACGCTCCTTGGGTTTATCTACAAGCATAAAACACATTAAAATTAAAGCATTAAATTAATATAGTCATTTACACAAAAAATTAAATGTAAATTTACCGTATTTCGATGTGTCGGCACCGCAAAGCCTAAGATAGTGAACTCTTTCATTTCTCGCCACGTAGGCTCTCATTGAATTAATCCCACGCCAGCCAATGAGATGAAGAGAAAAAGATGGACCGTCGTCGTCCACCGTACTTTCCAGTGTTAGAACGAGTGTTCCGCGACCAAAATCTTGAACTTGTTTTTGAGTCTCTTGAGACATGCAAGCAACCAGAATTGGTGGATCCGCTTCATCAGCAAATAACAATTGTACTAAATCTTCTTTAGTAATTTTAATAATGCGCTTCCGGATAAATGGACGGAGACAAGTTAAACCCTTTAAATATAAAACTATAATTGTATTAAGCATTAAAGGATTCCTTTATGTGAGATTAAAATATTTTAAGAAATTCTAAGAAAATAATATAAATAATATGAAAATCAATGATGATGTACCTCTTGAGCAAGTCTAAATTCAGAGTCGCTCCATTTTTTCTCTGCTCTCGCAAAAGTTTTAATTCCAGTGTTGATGATCTTAAAGTATTATACAAAATGTTTATAATAGAATATCCAGATAATATCAATTATATTATTTATAATTTATACAAACGAAAATGAAATGAAAATTATTTTTATTGAAAAGCAATCTGTATTTTTCTTACTTTCATTCTTGCTTCATTAGTTTGAACGAAATTTCTCACAATATCAGTAGACATGTACACATTTTTTCGAGCACCACTTTCCTTTCGGCACATAAAGTTACGAAGATCCAAACTTGAATCAAGTCCATAAAACTCTCTAAAAATAAATGAATTATTATAATAAAAAAAATACTAATAAAAAGTTGAGCATAAATGCACTCTGATAAAAACACAAATGGAAAGTTTAAAAATTATTACACGAGTGGTTTCCACATTTCCTCATCTTCTTTGAGGAAGAAAAAAGGATCTTCTTTGAAAGATCGCTTCATTTTCTTTAGAACTGGTGCATAAGAATAAGGAGCTTCAGCTATTTAAAATCAAAAGATTTCATATAAAATTAAATCACAAAGAATAAAACTATTCGAGTAATTAAAATACCAAACAAAAATAATAAAATTCTGAAAATATTATTCTCTGAACTAACCTTGATTATTTTCCCAAGGAAGAAGCTTGACCTTTTCAAAGAGAGCAATGAAGAAACCTCCAGTGTCCTGTTGGTGAGGAAGGACTCTCATGCTATAAGAAATAAACATTATTTGATAATGAGCGAGACATTACTTGATTAAAATATAAATAGTAATGAAGGATGATTCACCATTTCTCAAATTCAAGTTTCTTCGCAGTTTCAAGATCAGGAGGAAAAACGTAATCCCTAATGTGTTTTTCCCATTGTGGCGTCACATCTGCGTGAGTTTTATAAGAAACCAAATCTCGACTACAGGGTATCCATTCGTATAATCCAGGAGTTGATTTTAGGGATGGAAGCTCAATCTTTAGAAGACGAAGTGCTCCGTCAGATTGTTTAAGCATCCTGTGAACCACAGCTTCATCCTCAATAGGATTGAGAGAACAAGTTGAGTAAACGACTCGACCTCCAACTTCCAACAGTTCACAACCTCGTTTCAGGATTTGAAATTGAGTCCTAAATTATCATATACAAACTTTAAAAATCATTTAAACAACAGAAAATAACTACTTGAATGATTGAAACAAATGAATTACTGGTGGAGAAATAGGGCGTTTGCTGGAGACCATTTCTTCCATACATCAATATTTTTCCTAAATGTTCCGTCCCCGGAGCACGGCACATCACAAAGGACCCGGTCAAACTTTAACGTTTTCTTTGTTCCATCTATAAACAATAAATAAATATAAGATTTAAACAATTATAAGATTTAAAGAAGATTAATTTCTTTTAGTGGGCATTTAGTACGAATAAAATAAAAGTACAAATATCTTTAACTCACCTTCATTTGATAAAAATGAATTAGGAAAATGGCCAGCATCATGATTTGTTATTACTAATGCTGGACTTTGAAGCCTTTTCGCCTGATGGACGAGCATATAACAACGCTTGTTATCAACATCATTGGCAATAACAAATCCAGAAGGAAGACTCGAGTCTCCTTCCCCATGTAGGCTTTCAATGAGCTGAGCTGTTTTGGACCCTGGTGCAGCGCACATATCAAGAACCTTGATACATTGAAGAATATAAAATTATTACATGACTATTGTTATTATCAGTACAATCAGTGATCACTAAAATAATTATATGTGATGCAAGTAAAAGAAAACGAATTTGAGTAAGATGAGCTTAAAAGTGTTAAAAATATATACAAACCTTATGATGAGGCTGAACATCAAGTGCTAATGGAGGAATCATGCTTACAGCCTCTTGCCGGCTTAAGTTTCCACTTTCAGTTTCATGAATCAAAAAATTATGAAGATTGAAGAAGGCTTTATTTTTTCGAATGTCACTTCGTGTTAAATTCATCTGCCATGCTAATTTGTCTTTGTACCTTTTTAAAAATGAAGATAATTTATTTTTTAATTTGTTTGTAGCTTATTCAAGAATATTTTTTATTATAAAATATACTTACCAGTTTAGTGGAAATACTCTGACATGGGATGTATCGTTTTCTTCATTTGCTGAAGCAATAACTTCCTTCACCAATTTCTCCTCAATAACATACTGAAGAGCTCGAGTCTGAGACGTTGAACTTGTAATTCGAAATGCTGTTGGAAGCGGTTGACGCAACTTTTCCATCATATCGTCCCATTCAGATTCGGGGCATATTTTTTGAAGCTGTAATTACAAAGAGAATGATAATTGTTATATTCCATTAAATAAAATATTAGTAAAAGGAAAGGGTATTTTTGAAAAATATTATTAGTTCATTCAAGATGTAAAATGGAATATTAAATCAACCTTGTAATATTCCTCAAAATTCTTATTTTCTTTGATGATTTCCGGGTAATTCTGTCGGACTCCTTTTGACGGGCCATCATTCCAACCAGAGCCTCCTTTCCCTTTATTAAACTGTCACAAAAATTATATGGATTTAATTTAAATGAATCATAATTATCAAATTTATGTTAATGATAATACAATGATGATATAACCCGGTAATTACCTTCCTCTTCTTTCCCATGATTCAACTTCAACCCGAAATATGATTTTTGTTAAATTGTAATATATAATCGGCTTTTAAAGCGCTTTTCAATTAAAGATCATAAAGCTTGAGGTCTATAGTCTATCTGAAAACGTGGTTTGATTCCGCCTTGAATATAGAAAAAGGCTTCACTGATATTGGCCCATCCATTCCAACTACCAACTATTCTCAAAGGTTAGTACACCACTTGGCATTGTCTCAATAATTGGCGTATGGCTAATCCAGATTCGAAATTCTCGAGTTTTTTTTATGAAATGAACGATTTATGAACAATTTAAAGGTGAACGTATACAATACAACAATTTTAATATTTTATTTTCACATTTACTATCTTCTTATTTATAAAGGTACCTGAATCAACTAATAATAATGCTTTCTGTTTAATGTGTTCTTGTACCGTGCTAAATAGTCTGACGATGAGTGAGGAATAACCAATAACACAAATTGTAATCCTACTGTTAGTGTTTAGGATTTAATATCAAATAATATAATTTAAAGCGAACATGATCATCTTAATTCAAAAATAAAAAATTTCAATTATTTTTTAATTTATGTTGTGAACAGATAATTATTTATCTGATAATTTTAGATATTATCTGAAGTACATGATTAATTTTGAATTGCTAATACTAGGCATAATGACTTTTACGTAGTTTAATATTAATATTACTCAAAATTAATATAAATTACCATATATTCTAAAACTTACTCCTAGTTTATTTCTGAACCACAAAATAACAAATTATATTTTATCCTTTTTAATTATAGAGCTAACATTAAATATTAATAATTGGGTACAAACACGTTTCACTTTCAATGGTTTCATTCATATAATTAAAATTCTGTATTTTTATATATAAGATTAATTTATAATACATAATATGCAGAATTACATTATCATGTGTAACAAGTTTATAGGAATATTATTAAATTACTTATTATAACGTCATTTTTTTTATTTAGACCCTTCTATTCCTTTAAAAGGAAATTGCGACGAAAAAGGTAATTCTCAAATTAGATTATTCATATTAAAATCTTGAGCTACCTCTTTGTAATAAATAGTAAGTAACAAATTAAATTAAACTAATTATTAACTGGTGCTAATAGATCATTTGACCACTAAATATATAAACTTAAATGAATAAATAATTATGAAGTATATTTATATTTCTCTAACATTTATTTAAAATGATATCAATTATATTTGTTACTTTTCTATCTATCTTACCAATAAAGTATCACAAGAAGACAAAAAAGAAATAATTCCCAAATATAAAGAAATAAAACCACTTGTTACATCAAATATATTCTGTAGTCGTAATTGTTGGTTTTAAGTCTTTAACAAATGGTTGTCCCTTAAATTTGAATCACCAAAAATTATTCACATTTAACTATTTAAAATTATCTGGATTGAATTAATAAATTAGATATCAAAACCCAAAGTTCTAAAAACCATTTAAATAAATTACTAACATTAAGAAAAATCTCAAAAAGGAAACATTTTGACAGTAATACCAGTGTTAAATATTAGTTTTATCTAAAAATTATTTAATTCAAAAAATTTAAAACCCCATTAGTCTATCTACGAATCTTCTTAGTGTTATTTATAATAACGTATAAAAGTAAATTAACAAAATTTCCACCTATTCCCACATTCATTGCAAAGAACAAAAGTAGTCATCGGTTCATCAGAACTTCTTGTTTGAAGCTATTGAAAATAAAATTACATTAAATACATTATTTTTTATAGTCTTTGTAAGAATAGTACAACAATAATAAATAAATTACTATAAAATATTACCTGATTGTAAGTGCAGTTTCTTTTGCCGCACTTGTTGCATTTGAGAAGATCGGTCTTTGTTCCTTGGTTCATGGCGAGCTGAGAATCGTTGATGCCTTCTTTAACAAATCTTTCTCGTTCATTTTTCATGTCATCACTCGCCATCTCCTAATTAATTAAAAATAATAAGTATTACGAACAAGAAATGATGAGATTGAATTAAACAGACAAGTTAAATATAATATAAAATTAACCTCAGAAGACATAGTAGCGAGTCGTGCCGCTGATAATGCTCCGGTAAGGAAATTAATCCTTAGGTTCGGATTCTTGACATCTCTAAGGTTGGATACTCGACTTCGAATCTTGTTCTTGTATTTCATATCAGTGTTTTTAAACACTTTGTAAATCTCTTCCTCTAACCGTTCGGCTAGTTGTTCCGGGTCATTGCAACCATCCGGATATTCTATTAAGAGTTTATGAAATAATGAACAATATGTTCTTAAAAGCAAGTAATGTAGCTATAAAAATGATTTTTTAATAAAAATTGTCGATAATTTTTTACCTTCAAGCTTAAGAGCATTGTAAAGCATTTCTCTACACTTGAGACGAACACTGTCTGTTGTGTTGTTTGGTGGAAATGAGGTTATAATTTGTTTTGGTAAAGACTTTGATCCTCCCGAGCGACCATCCTTATCTGACTTTGTCCTCTTCGAACTTCCATTGCCAGTTCCGGAGCTATCACCATCAGAATCTGGAGCTGATCGGCGTACTCCTTCTTTCGGAGAACTCGTCTCGTCTCCCTCTGTAAAATGATATAATAAAATAATTAAATAAACACCTATTTGATTAAAAACAACATTAACAATGCATGAAAATAAATTAGAAAGTAATAACTCAATACAATGTAAAGTTAATTAACATGAATTAATTCCATTCTCCAATACTTAATTATGAAATCTTTGTAAAATAAGGTAAGGCTAAGAATTTAGATATTTTCAATTAGAATGTCTCAAAATAAATGTCTGAAATTAGACACTACATATTTATTCTTATACATACCGATAATTTAAGCCAATTTAATTAATCAAATTACCCGGTAAATATTTCTTCCATTTTCGAATCAGAGTTTTAGCTAAATTAGTGACTTCTGAATCGGAGCTTGCTTTTCTCAATTTGTTCACCGTCATTCCAATTCTTGTAGCGCTTAAAATATCCAGGTTCATCGGACAATCTTTCAAAAATTTGAGATATTCGAGCGCTTGAGATTGATCCTAAAATAGAAGTGGTCAAATAAATTCCAATGCTCAAATCTTAATCTTAATAATTTAAAACATTACATAATATTAAAGCATTGTTTTAATTTAAGATGTTAGTCATACCGCTCCGTGAGCCATCTTCTCCAATCTCTTTTGGATGTCTGCGACTTTCGCTTGAGTCCCCATTTCCTAAAATTGTCAATAAACAATTCTCAGGATTATTATTTTTATCATTGATTATTGAGATGGCGTTAATGCTACTTGAATAAACACACGTTAAAACTTTATTATTATAAGCATTATAAGGAGAGTTTTCTAGACTTTGCGGTAATCAGAGGATAAACCTCTTTAAAATCACCAATAAACCCTCCAAATTCGAGCATTATTCAATTACCAATTTTTTCCAAGTTCGGGTATTCAAGCAAGGCGTAAATCCGGGTTTTCCGGCGGGTTTGCGGATCAAATGGGCGGGATGAAACGGAGAGCGTGAGAAAGATGGAGAGAATCGGGAGTGCGCGTACCTTCAACACAGCGCCGCCGACTGAGGCAAAGAAATTCACTCAACTCTAACTTCCAGCAAAACCCCCTATGGACCAACAAATAACGTCCAGCTATTTTTTAATTGTTCCCTTATGGAGATCCCTGGCATAAATACCTTGCTGAAGATTCGGGGCATGTTATTCACTATAGAGATTTTCATGGCATGTCCCTTCGCTTGTTGGTGTAATCTTTATATATTGCAAAAGCTGGCTGTGAAAACTTCAACTGCTTCAGTTAATTTAGAATAGACGTTAAATGACATTTGAACGGCTACATATAATTAACCACTTGCACATTTGTTGCTCTGTAGTAAAAACATCTTAAATTTAGGCTATCTATATTATTTTATAGGTGTTTTTAATTATGTTTTTTTTAAAATAACTTCTATTTAGTCTAAAATGAATTTAAAAATTTAATTTTAGTTCAAATTATGATGGAACATTGAAATCAGAAGAGTGATTATAAGAGGTGCATGCGGCTAGTAATGTTATTAAGACATGGTATTATGCATTAGATATCTATATTCTGAAATTCAGACACAAGATTCAAAGAACACGAGATTCTTCAATCAAACACGACTACACAACTTGCTTTGCTTGCGTTTGTTTGTACAGTTGCAACAGTTGAACTCTTGCACTTTCACAGAAGTCCATTAAAATATCGTGAAGATTGATATACAAATAAAATTGATTTTAATAAGTGCCAAAGGTGAAGTGAACACTGAATAGAAGAACGCAATTAAAGAACTTCGGATTCGATAAAGATAAACAATTGAGACTTTGCCTTCAGGTATTAACTTATACTTATAACTTTTAAGTCACAATTTCCGCGTGTGAAATGTCAAATAAATTAACATTTTGTATTATTAAAATCTTTAAAGGTAAAAGAAAAATGGACGAACTGATTAAATCTTCGACGTCACTCATCGAGAGCGTTGGAAAGGAAGCGAAGAATGTAAATTCGCTTGTTTCTGCTCTTCTGGCAAAAATTTCTTCCAAAAACCTTTCTACACAAAAGGTGCTTGAATAAAATATACAAAAAATTTAAAAACTATAAGATGAGATCAGTTATAAACTAAATGATCAATTAACTTTTTTTCAGGGTTTAAGCTTTCTTGAAATGAAGAATCATGTTCTACTTCAGTATCTTATTTCCCTTTCGGGTCTTATTCTCAAAAAGTCTATGGGAAATTCCATTCAAAATTCTATTCAATTAGGTAAGGCTTTGAAATAAGAAATGAACATTGGTGAACCATAATTTCATAATTAATTAAATAAATAAAAATTAGATTATAAAATAAAAATAACAATGAATTTATATTTATTAGACCACTTGATGGAAAACCGTATTGTTTTGGAAAAACTTCGTCCGATTGAACAAAAATTGAAATATCAAATTGATAAATTAGTCCGTATGGGTCTTGAAGGCAAGATTGAAGCAGATCCCTTACGACATAAGCCAAATCCAAACAATCTGATGGCTCACAACGAAATTCAGGTCTAATTTCACTTTTCATTATTTAAACATTAGATCTAATTTTAAATAACTATAATAATTATCATTGTTTTAAGTATGATATAATATAAAACTATATTTCAATAAATAGGAAGATGATTCTTTAGATGAGGAAAAGGAAATTTCTAAACCTAAAGCTGGGATTTATAGACCGCCGAAAGTTGCACCCCAATATTACGGTAATAAAATTACTAAATCAGTTGAAATAAAGTATTTAATTATCTTTTAAATTGAAATACAAGATGATGGAGAAGAAGAAGGAGGCGGTCGGGAAGTAGTTGAACGAAAGAAATCATTTGTGAATCGAACACTTGTTCGTGAGCTTGAAGAGGAATTCCTTGATACTCCCATTGAAATCCACAATCTTGGAAGTGGACACGAGAAAAAGAATTCAAAAGAGTCAAAGGATAGACAGAGGTTCGCTCATTTACATTTATTTACATTAAATTAATTATATCAATAATTAACCAAATGTTAAAATTATTGTATATTTGTTTATCAGGTACGAGGAAACAACTTTTACTCGTCTCCCTGTTACAAAGCGTGAAGCAGCAGAAGCAAGAAAAGCTTCGACAATCGGCATAATTGGAGATGAATTGACTGATTTTACATCTAAAAATAAAAGAAAGCTTCCGCAATCGAAGGGCAAAGGAAGCAAAAAGAAAAGAAAATTCAACAATAAGAAATTCAAAAAAAGGCAGTGAATCTTGATGTTTTGTTTATAAAAAAACTTTCATTTCATAAAAATAAAGATTTTATTCAATTACATTTCTGAATTCTCATTATTACTAACATTAGGTACATTATACATAATTTACTCTCATTTACTTAAATCTCATGTTGGCATTTTTCTTAGTAGTTAGTTAGTGTAGAATGTAGAATAATAATTATTATTATGTACTATAATATTGTAAAAAATATTGCATTGATTTTTATTCGACTTCGAAGTAAGAATGCAGTGAAGGGTATATTGCAACAAATAACCTATTGGTTACAAAATCCTGTTTCGCCTTTAGCCTGACTTAATGCACGTGCAAAATCGAGTGTTGTAATTTTGTCACTTAAAGACAAATATTATTTTAGACTTTTCTAATTAAGACTTTTACTAAAGTTAAATTAATTAAGATTAAAGAAACTCTTTTGAATTATAGTTGAGACTTTGAATTTAACTATCAATTAAGATGGTGAGTTAGCATTATTGGAATTGATGGATATTACTGTAAATCTAGAAATATTTATACCTTATAATTTTAATAATACAATTAAATTAAATGATTTCATAACACCTTATGCTTTTTAATGTTATTTTACAGGGAAAGAAAGGTAAAGGAAGGAGTATTAGCAAAGTTAAGCAGAAAAATATTAAAGGTGGAAAAATGACTAAAGGGAAAAAAACAAAAGAAAAAGGTCAAGTCAAAGCAAGAAAGAAAATTGCAGCGCTTGCAGCCAAACTCAAGCTGAAAAATACACAAAGTATTAGAATATTACAATACATTATAATACTAATATTATAAATATTTATAATGAAAAATATCATTAATTACGTCAATAACATGTTATACATAGAAAATGTGAATGTTGAAATTACGGCCAAGGATGTGCTTGATATGATACAACCAGACGATCTTCGTTATTTATCTCATGAGAAAATGGAGTTAATCCGTAACATTCCAGAAGTTACTCATAATCATAAACGAAAGTAATTGACATTATTTTAATTTATCATTATAAAGAGATTTTATAGACATTTCTTATTGTTAGTGTAATGTTTTGAAAAATTCAATTTCAATTACATTGATTTTTATATTTTAGAGTTGTTGATTTTGAAGATGAATACGAAAATCGTTTAGCCCAGAATGGATTTGGCAAAAAGAAAAGAAACCTTCTTCCTATAAAGACTAACGGTCAACTCCACACTGTGGATGAAGACGATGAAGAAGTAGAAGAAATTGAAGGGGAAACAATGGAAGGGGAAAATGAAAACGAAGAAGAGGATCACGAAACTTCAGATGTTAAAGGAGTCACGTACACGACCGCCAAACTAATGGCAATCAGAAGACAAAAGCTCGAAGAAGCCAAATTTAAAATCGGAATTCTTTCTGCCTCATTTCTTGAAGATCCGATAAACAGAGTATAAACTAAATTATATGTACCTAGTTTAGTTGTTCTTTTAATTATTATGATTTTTAATTTCAAATTAAGAGTTCGCCCATAAAAATAAGGCTTTGGTTTTTTCTTTACTTTTTAGTTGAAAAATTTGGACAGCTTGTTGGCGATTCTACAGACTTCAGAAGCCTCCGTTTCGCTTAGCGCTCCTAAAATTTGTATTATTTCTCTCACAGAAGTTTTCCTTGATGTGCTTCCCAATTACTCTATTAAACATCAGAATACTGAAGGAATCAAATGTAAATATTTTAAATTGATTTAAAATTTATATTAGTTTTTGGAAATTAACTCATTATTTTTTTTTACTTTTTTGTAGTAAAAAAGGATACAAGAGAGTTGCAAGGATTTGAATCCAATCTACTTCGACGGTACAAGATTTTTCTTCAAACATTGGAAAAGTTTGTAAAGAAGTACATACCGAAAATTAGAACTAACAAAAATCCTCAGGTAATTTTATAAATAAATAATGATAGCTAAATAGGTCTTAATGATGTTTAAATCTTTTTCATTAGTTTATTTCATTTTTATTATTTTAGGAGTATAAGCTAGGAATGCTATCACTTAAAAGCATGTGTGATTTCCTTGAACGACAACCATATTTTAATTTATCTACGAATATTATCAACTTTGTTCTTCCACTTCTCAACAACTCAGAGCCGCAAGTAAGATCTGTAATCGTCGATTGCATTCAGAAACTCTTTAGAGAAGACAAAAGAGGACAAATTTCTTTCGAGGTTTCTTATTATTATACACTCACAAACAAGTATAAATTAATTGGGATTGGCACGTCATAAACGTTGTAATTATTTTATTTTAGGTTGTAAGAAGACTCAACCTGATAGTAAAATCTAGAGTTAGTGGCGATAAAAGTTTAGAACCTGACATTTTGAGAGTTTTATTTGCCTTAAGGATTCGAGAGTCAGATTTGATAATAAATGACAACAGCGATTTAAATTCTAATAAAAAATTAACTTTTGAGCAAAGAAAACTTCTTTCAAAATCACAGAGAAAGGTACTATTAAATTAATATAATAATATAATTTAAATCTGTTTTGTTTACAAACAAAAATAAATTTGTGAATCCTTAATTTTTAAATGATTTTAGAAAGCAAAAGGATTGGTTCAAGTTGAGCGTGAACTTCTTGAAGCCTCGGCTCAAGAAAACAAAGTTCAAAAGTCCCATTTTCTTACTGAAATAACCAAGCTGGTTTTTACCATTTATTTCCGAGCCATCAAGAATGCTAGTGAGCACAAAGCTCTTCTTTCAGCTGTACTTGAAGGACTTTCAAAGTAATAATTTTAATTTAATTTCGTAAATTGTTCTTTGTTCTTTAATATTTCTAAATTAATCAAATGTTCAAATAGGTTCGCTCATGTAATGAGCGTTGAATACTTTGGAGATCTTCTTGGAGTTCTCAAGCAACTCGTTGGAGAAGTTGGAGAACGAGAACGTCTACATTGCATATCAACTGTTTTCTCTGTCTTGTCTGGCCAAGGAGCCGCTCTAACACTTGACCCTTCTGTATTTCACAAGCATCTTTATTGTTCACTCCTCAATCTTAAAGCTGGTAAATATTGATCATTTTTAATGTAAATGTCGATAATTTTAAAGATTAACTTTATATGTGATTATTTCAATTTCAAGGGCAAAGAGGGATGAGTGAAAACGTCGGATTGGCAATGAAATGTCTTCGTTTAGCTTGTGGGAGAAAGCAACTGCCAGGTCCCAGAGCTTTAGCTTTTGCAAAGAGAACAGCAACTGTTGCATTGCAAGTTGAGCATTCTGATGCCGTTGCCATCCTTTTACAATTGTCGGAGATACTGAAGGTATTTTAGCATAAATTAGCTTTTTTGCAATTATTTTTTGATTAGTTAAAAATGAATTTGATATTCATTAATTTTTTACTAGTGCAATGCATCAACGGACGTTTTATTAGAAACAGATGGAAGTCTCGACAGTGGAGTTTACCTTGATGATTTAGATGATCCTGATCATGCACATGCCGAATCTACTACATTATGGGAACTCTTAACTTTGACGGTATTTATATAACAATAAGTTAATATTAATTTGAGTTTCCAAATTATATCATTTTTTTAAATATTTCACAGAAACATTATCATCCTTGGGTAGGATGGGTTGCCAATAAGATCCTCCAGATTCAGCAAAAAGATCAGAGCGCCGCTCATCTGACAAAGAAGTATGTTGAAATGGGATATTATTCGAAATTTTAATTTAAATAATTAATTTTTAGAATGGCCGAAGAAGTGGCAATTGAGCTTGGAAATCCATTTGCTGAATTTGAACCGCCACTCCCAGTTCCAAGGACGGCAGAAGCGAGTAAAAGGCCAAAGGCAACTCCATTGATTCTTAAAACGTCATTTTTTAAAGAAAACTCAGCTTCTTTGACTGAATAAATATTTTGAAATGTCGTTTTAAATACAAAATCTTTAAGGTATAAAAATATTGATTTAATCTGTCATGTCATGACTCATAAGAGAAGAGGAAGTGAGGTAGGCATACATTTACATTTAGTTATAAAGCAATGAAATTAAACAAAAAAAGTCGATTTATATTTTTGTTTATTAACTTTCAATTTATGATGGCGCTTATGAAACAATTATTTATTTTTTGAGTTAACGAAGTGCAAAGCTTAAAGCAATACAATCTAATCGAAGGAGATTTATAATAATTTTTAATTAGTTTAGAGATTTGTTCGATAACGTCAATAATTTTACTATCGACGACTTGCATTTCTAGAGTATTGAGGCATTGAATGGCAAATTATTTCTTTTGAGGTTAGATTTTGCAAGTTAAAATATCGAACTATCAACGAGATACACAATAAAAATAATAGATTGAATAGAATAAAAAATACTTTGAAAGTCATTGAAAATAATTATAATATATAATTACTTTAAAATTATCTAATTAATTGTTTTTAAATGTTTATAATGTGGCAGAAATAATTTATATGCATGAAAGTATTTGTTGCATTATCGAATCATAAAATATTGAGAGCCATTTGAAATTAACTCATTCGTTATTACATGTAATACTTATAATTCACGTAACATGTACAATACAATAATAGAGAGGTTCACAATTACCTTCACAATTTTATACAGTTACTGTGGCTTACAAAGATCTCCGCCTGACCTTTTTTATTTTCATGGTACCTTGGAATCTCTCATATTAGCAAGATTTTAATAATAAATTCACGAATATGAATTTTATGAAGAAAAGTATAATTTTATCAAATATTATTTAATAGTTAACACTTTAGCAATTTTTCCCACATTTCCATGAAAATAAAAATGTCAGGCGGAGATCTTTGTAAGTAACAGTAATGCCGTACTTTTCTTTTTGCGCGGGTCCAGGAAAAATACATTACTTCTATTATCATAGGGAATACGTTCATGTAACTATGCAAATCAATGTTTGATGAAATGATCCATTTTTTAAAACAAAATTTAATCATAACAAGAAGAGAAAACAAAATTTTAGTTTTCAAAAATGGATCATTTTTTATCAAATATTGATTTGCATAGTTACATGAGCGCATTCCCTATGATAATACATGTATAATGTATTTTACCCTAGCCCCGCGCAAAAAAGTACGGTATTTGGATTCCATAACCTTTTTAAGACTAACATTTATAAATTATTATTTTACCTTATCTTTGTTGCTTAATCTTATTGCTTATAAAGTGAAGATTTTCGTGTAATTTACAATAAATCATTACGCCGAGATTACGACTAAATTTCGATGTCTAAAAAAGCTAAAATTTTTCAATAATTACAAGGCATTTAATAATTTTTTCTTCACAATTTTCGTTTAAATATAAAGTGAATTTCAAAAGGCCTTCCTTGTGCGAATATTTTAATCCCATAAAGTACTATACTTGTTTGTTGTTTTAATAACTATTCAAGATGTATAATATAATATTATATACAAGGTCGTCAATATCTTCTTTCCGCCTTGCTGAATTTCACTCTTAATTCTCATTCTAGAAATTCAGAAAAGCGGAAAGAAGATTTTGACGACCCTGTAGTAGATGTTAACGTTTACGTTAAAATAATTTATGCACATTTTTTCTTTATAGAAGACGAATATTTAAAAGCTACAATGCTCTAATTCGGTAGCGATGCGATAGACATATCATTTTCATGATTTAATTTAAACCTTACAATAAGACATGGCGTTCAAAAGTTTAGAATATCTAATACATTAATTTCAAATTCATTCGTAAACCCGTATGCTCTAGCTAACATACACCACACTATTCAATATTGTACTATAATAAAAAAAGATGATGCGAATATTAACACGATTTCTAACACTCTTCCTAAATATTTGATATAAACAACGCACCGTTTTCCTAATTAAATGTCTTGTACTTCATTATTGATTTTAGGCGCAATTTAAAAAACTATGGCCTATGACTCAATTCTAAATTCCTAAATCTAATAAGCTGGCTGGCTGCTGGTTGACTTATTTTGTTTTTACAAAAAAATCAACATTCGATTATAGCTTAAAATAAAATTTAAAAAGTTTTTTTTACAGATAGCCTCCATAATATAAAATTCGAGCAGAAGAAAAATCTAATAAAATGTTTTTAAAATAACTTGGCCCAACTTATAAAAAATGAATGAATGTATAAATGGTCTTATGAGAGAATAGTCCCGTCATTTGTTTGTCACGCAGGGACACCTGATACAGAAATGTGTGAGAGTTCATCGGAAGAAGCAATAGACCGTTTAATCATCTCCGACAGACACAAGAGGCTGTCTGAAGCATGTAAAGGTGGTGGATCCGGTTGAGGAGGAGGTCCGCTCTCTTCCACTTCCTCATAGTTGATAGCTACGAGTTGGTGATGGGAATACAGAAAGAAATTTCGGCATTCCAATTGTACTCTCATTAATGTCGACACGAGGTGATTCCGCACACGAAGAGGATTGAATTCCGTTCGTCCGTTTGGATTCCCACAACCTTCGCGTCTGCACCCACAAGGAAAACTTAAACGATCGACCTATAATTAAAAAAATTATTAACTACCTGCCGATCGACATTACGGTTAATGATGTTTGGAATTTAATGAATATTCTATAATTTTAGAAAGTAGTTTTTAGCTTTTTAACAAGTTGGAACCTAGGACCATACTCAATAATTCTTACTCTTACCTGACATGTTACGCCGTTGACTCGACAAGCACAATCATCTCCACAAACAAATTTACACTCACATCCACAGATTTCTCGGCCTAATGAAAACATTTTGGTTATAAAATCTGTAATAAAATCTTATTATAAAATACATTACTATTTATAAAATAAAATACTCACTCGATCGAATATCATTGCATGCTTCCTTTTCTGAAGCATCAATTGATATTCCAGCACGATGGAGTAAAGCCCTCCTTTCCTTGCTTGATAATGGTTGCAAAAAAGAGTCGCCATCTTGTCTTCTTTGAATCTCTTCAATGTGCTCTTCGACGCTCAGCGTTCTTAAATTGTTATGTTGCATTCCCATCCCAAGCGTGGCGCCTCCCTGTAAACAGTCCATTCATCAATTAACAAAACATACTCAAGAGAACTGGACTCTATTGTGTCAAGCACTTTTCTCGTTGTGCCTCAGCGCTTGGAATAATGGGAATTGGCAAATTCAAATTAGCTATCAGGTACTCTGCATGTGGTTGTCTGCGTGTGGTGAAAGGTGTGTAGCCCGAGGCAATGTTGAATGTCACTTGCAAAATTTCTACCAATTATGAAATAAGTCCTACCTGAGACGGGACGCAGGTGAATCCCTGGGTCCTCGGGAAAGTGAAGATGGCGACGGATCCGAGCCTTAATTTTTTCGGTGTTGGAACGGCGGGGTTAGGGGCGGGCCGCTTGGCCCCACGGCGGCCCAAAGGCAATAGGTGGGCCTGCGCAGGAGGAGGTTCAATGCTCTCACCTTCGCACTCGAACCCAAGTCTGACCTCCCGCCTCGTCTCCATGCTCTCAAAGGCCCCTTCAACTCCAGCCCCGAATAAGTCACTGCAAGCGGGGGCCAGACCCTCCGCAAAGACAACCGCAGCGTCCGACCCTTCCAGCTCAAATCCCTTCACTTCCTTTCAATTTAATTTTGAATACTCGTGGTCTCGAGGACTGCTTTTAGATACGCATATTCAAATTTCTCAATATGCCCGAGGAATTTCTTGTTTACGCCCAAACATCACTGTTTTGCAAATATGCTTTTGAAGCTTTTCTCGGCATAAATGAGAGAGATATCGTTATAATTATGAAACTATTGCTTTGGTCATATTACAAGTTTATAGAATATAAATTGAGAATTAATAAATAAAAAGATGAAAGTATGACTTTCTCTTTGATAAGATATAAGAGGCGAGTGAAAGAAGAGAAAGACTTCATATAGTTTTATCTCGACTTGAAGCCTAATTTAATTTCATGAAAGGTTATGGGTGATTATGATTATCGAAGAGTTTATGATATTGAAAGTGTTATTCAATGTATTAAATAAAAGTAAAAAATTATTTTTTGCATACTAATACTACAAGAACCTCCTCTGAAAAATACCAATTTCATTGTGCCCCAGCAAGCACTCTGTAGGTAATAAATGCACATTTACATGTTTTTGTCTGCATTTTGAAAGTTTATTTTAAATAATTTCTACTGTATATTGTACCTCATTTCTACAATTATGTAAACTCAAGTGTTCTTTGAAAAACTTTTTAAAGTTCAAACAATAAGCAAATAAGATGAAATATCCTCTTAATTTCCCCGTATACTTTTGGGGCGTTGGCGATAGAGAGCAGTTTCATCTTAGGGATTCTCTTCACCAACTCTCCTTGCCAAAGTACACAAGAAACACACCTGACTTTTTATCCCTATAAGCTCTATACTCCGACGACTCTGACGACCCCATAGTGCCGTGTGGTTGCTCAGATACTATTTCCTTCGGCCTCCACATTACAATTGTAAATTGCATTTAAATCTAGCAGTTTTCAGCAGAACCTTTGTTCTTTGTCACATAGTCATTGCTAATTCGCCAGAAACTTGGAACAACAGTTCGAGTGTTCAAGTCCGAATTGTTAAATCAATCAATTGTGAAGAGTCAATAAAGAAGGTTCGGAGCATATTCAATTTCTTGATTCATTTCTTAGCGGATCGGATATAGTAAATTAGTGAGTATAATTTAATATATTCTTGGGTTGATCTCATTATTTGCGTCTACTAGATTTGTCCAGAGTTCTAAATTAGTTTGCGTTTGCTCACCTCCACACTGCCCTTTACTTTGCCTCACCCACTTTTCCAATTTGCTTGATTGGAGAAATACAAAAGAACTGGCCGTTTTTAATTCATACGAAAGTTAAATTGAGTGTAATAAATCATTTATAAGAGAAAAAGTACTTATGAGATTTTCAATTTCACTTTAAACATTTGAGATTCCTAATTATCCGAGTCACTCAAAGATTATATTTGAATCAAGGACATAGATTTCGTTTCTGCTATGAAAGTTGACAATTATTGAATTCGAACAAGGAGTAAAATTTTTACATTATTACTTTTTAACTTTTTAGGTGTTCGAGATCTTTTGCTGTTAAGTGTCTGAAACACGAGCTGAAATTTTTTCAACAAATATTTGGTAAGTGAATTGATCTTGTTTTTATAATACATTACGTAACGTACATCATTTGTTTATTTACCTTATGGAATAAGTATTTTACTTTGCAATGAAATGGAAGATTATCGTAACTTTATTCAAACCATGATGTAAAATAGTTCATCGTTAAACGTAGCTTGTGCAACAATTGAGCGTGAGTAAATGTTTTAGTGACTGACAAAAGTTTTGGAATATGGAGTGCTAATTATATTTCGAATATTTAAGGGACATAGACATTAGACATAAGAAAAAAAAGATCAAAGAAATATCATAAAATTTTACAATAAATGAATTCTATCTTCTATGTAATCAAAGGTATATATAAGACATTCATGCAAATTAATCTTTTTATGCCACACACCATAAGCAAATATGAAATAATAAGTAAAATGAACATACCTTTTGTTAAAAAACTAACATTTGATTATGAAAAGACATAATGGTTTTATTTTAGCAGGTGTTGTAATGAAAAGATGCAACTGGATTTCATGAGCTTGATATTCTAATAAAATATTCACCATCGATTGAATGAAAGTTTCTCTAGAATTCTCGCATGTGGCATGTGTAGATATTTGAGTGTATTCTGAATAAGGTTTTATTAGAAGAATAAAGAGTAATTGTTGGATCGATGTGGTTTGTCGGTGAGGCTCTACCTGAATATGAGGGGTCTGGTGGGCCATCGCAGGAGACAAAGTACAAAAGCCTCCACACAGTCAAACTCGATTCCCGACTCACCTCGTACGAATTAATCTTTCCTCATGTCTCGACTTTTATCAAATTTTATCCCCCTCTCAAACAAATGCAATCACAACAAAAGTTATTATCTTACAGTTCAGTTATTATATAAATAATATTGAGTCTACTCTAAAGACAATCTTTTAATTTTAAAAAGTATATATTAAATCTCACTTTCTCCAAATTAAAAAGATAATAAGAATCATATTCAGAATACGTAGTATTTTTTGAAGTTGCAATATTAATTAGCTTTATAGTCATCAAACGTTTATAAAACCATTAAATTGTTATTATTCATTTACGACCAAGTTGTGTTATTAATGCGAAATTTTATAGTATAAAGAACAGCAGTTAATTCTCGACACTTATAAAAATTAGACTTGATATAATGTGATACGTTGAATTGATAAGTGTGTTAAGGAAGTGATGGATATTCAGAATTAAGATTTGTCATGATGTGAGTTTAACTCTCTTGTGTATTATTGTCACACCAAGGAGTGTGTAAAGTAGTGAGACATGCGGTCCATGTTTTCCTCCTCTTACTCGGCTCTCAATAACGGAGGGTCCGAGAACGGTGTGTACCGAGCTACGACAAGACCTTCATTTTCTGCTGGTGAGACGAGGGAACAACCTAAGAATTCTGTCTTTACTTCTGTTCGACGAATTTTCGGAGGCGGGTCGTCTCTAAGAAATTCTCATTCGGTTTTTGTTCTCCCACATTCGCATGAAGAAAATCCGTCTCCGACTGTTTCTTTTCTTCCTAACGCCTCCAATAGAGGAGTAAGAAGGTAATTGTTTTCAAAGACGTCGTCGCCTATTTCACAATCACCGGTGCTTTCACAGACGATACAAATCCGGCTAGGTGTATAAGGGTGATGGTGGCCTTCATACTCACAATGATTGCTAACTAATTAATTTTAACAAAAATGATAAATTGCCAATTTATCTTAACTAATTCGGTGATTTTATATATCTCAAATAATGGTATTTGTAAAAATAACGGTGCAAAAATTAACAATTTCATATGGTTGTATAATATTTTCTTTAATTTATGTTATAAATTTATATTTAATTTATATCGATTAATCTTAATAATGCATTTAATAACTGTATTTAATTTAGTTTATTTAAAATTACTGATATTATTTAATGTTATTTTATGAGTTTAATAATAAGCATCAAAGTAAGTATTAATATTTGCAATATACATTTCAAGTTTGTTAGTAATGTGTTCATTACAAGTGGAAAGCTCTCAATGAAATTTTCTGCGCAATTAAATTAAACTGTTTTAAGCATAATTTTATGATATTAATTTTATAAAACACACTATTCGAGCTTAAGTGATTGGGTGGATTCCGTGTTGAATTCTAAATCAGTTGATTTAGGATTTTACGAGAAAAATTTTGGGTCAGTTCATCTATTAGGGTCACTCAATATTTCTAGGTATTCATTTCTTTACAAAAGCGAGTAAAGAAATGAATGCATCGATTTTCTTTCCTTTTTACTTTCAATATCAATTGTGAATTAATTCTCTATCATCTATAATCCTTACACATTGACTTATCTATTACCTATTAAAAATTGTTAAAAATATTAAAACGGAAAGTTAGTAAGCGTTTAATATCTTTCATTTTTAGTATTTAATATTTTTCATTTTTCAACAACAATTTGATTTGAAGGTAGGTAGCATTTCACTATTGCTATCAATTCAACAACCTATATTGTTTCTTATCAAAAAAGTATTCAACGATATTTCGATAATTTGAATAAATAACTTAGGTATATCACAATTGGAAAATAATGTAAAATATTAGAGTTTATTTCATATTTATACATTAAATGTCTATAGATCTATCAAGCAACCTATATTATTATTATTATGTAATTCCAAAAAATACTTGACACTCTTATGCATAAATACTTTATTTGTTTAAATGGAGTTTAAAAGTAAACTCAATAACATCCAAACAGCTATATATTTTATCCAGAATTAGCTTAGGAGAATGAATAATAACAAGCACAGCAATTATTGGTGATGGAACTCACGCTTTAATATGCAAGTGGGAATTGAAGTGTTTAATT